>CAJNJA010053842.1:11278-24919 GCA_905231915.1 Symbiodinium necroappetens | reverse complement strand
TGGTGGTGCTGGTGGTGGTCGTGGTCGTGGTCGTGGTCGTGGTCGTGGTGGTGCTGGTGGTGCTGGTGGTGCTGGTGGTGTGGTGGTGGTGGTGGTGGTGGTGGTGGTGGTGGCGGCGGTAGCAGGAGTAGTAGCAGCGGCAGCAGTAGTAGTAGTCGTAGTGGTCGTAGTAGTAGAGGAATTAGAATCTAGCAGAGGAAAATGAAGCCCGGAATCATCTGCACTGGAGAAGGTCCTCGATGTCCTACGTGTTGAAGCAAGGGTTTCGTTGGGCCTGGCTCACTTCACCGCAGGCCCGAGCTGGGTTGATTTTGGAGAGCTGGAAAGTCGTCGAATAGCCTGGGAGTAGGCATATTCAGTACGAGAGCCGCAGACTCCGGAGGGACAGCTGTCCATTGTGGGGGGGGGGGGGAGGGCCTAAACACGGGTTCTTCGATCTGCAACTGCTGTGGCCTCTGGCTTTTTTGTCGGTGTGCTTTCGGATTGTTGGGTGTGTTTGTGCAAGTACTGCCTTCACAAAAGGGTTGATAGGTTGATAGGATGTACAGGATACATCCTATTTTTCAGAAGGCACTGCTAACTCAAGGCAGCTGGAAAGAGGATGATGCGCACACCGACCGAAAGACCCTGAAGCCAACTTCCTTGCCCAAGGTGACTTCGGCATTCATAGGGTTTGTTTGTTGGTCCCACTCGCCAATCCACCGCAGGCATCAGCGCCTGCACAGCCGCGAAGTTGTGGCAGTCGTCCCTGGCTTTGCCACTTGCGTGGGTTTCAGACTTGACATCGCCCGTTGGCGTTTGGTTGAATTTATTCTACTATGCAGGCTTGCCGGGATAATTATGGCCTCGTAAGCTTTGTAGCGGGCAAACTGCACGAATTTCGACCTCATGAACCCGACTGGGAATCGAATGGCTTGTGGAGCTTTGCGGCTGAAGGTTCGCCGGCCTACAGGATTGCAACCTGCAGCCAGACATCATCGTCTACAATGCCACGGTTAGTGCTTTGGAGAAAGGGAGGCCTCAACTAATTAACGTGTCTGCATCTGTGATTTCACCTCCAGACTTCGAGCAACACCATCACCACATCCACAACGACCAGTTCTGCACACTATCACCCCATGATATAGCTACAGTGGCGATTGCATCGCTATTTTGAACCATGAATATCAGCATCGCCTCCGATCATCATCTTCATCACCATCATCATCATCATCGTCGTCGTCATCATAATCTTATCCTTCATGTTGATGTTTACCATCGTGATCGTCTTTATCATCATCATCATCATCATCAAAATCATCATCATCAAAATCATCATCATCATCAAGATTATCACCATTACGATTGTCCTTCTCACCATCACTCACAGCAGCAACATCGTCATAATGATCATCTACGTCTTTTTCGTCATCGTCATCATCATCATCATCACCATCATCATCAGCATCACGGTCACCATAAGCATCGTGAGAGGCATTGCCATCATGCAATAAGTAATCGCCGCAAGCATCACCAGCTTTCGGGGATGATACAGATTCTGAAGCTATTTCGTTTCTCAAGCATTGCATGCAGTCCGAGCTTCTGTTTACTTTCCACGTGTCCATGCACAACGAGCAGATCCTACCCGAGTCGCTAGCCTCAAAGAGACCCCCTGTCAGGCAGTGGCAGCTGGCATTGCAGCAGTTCTCCGACATTCCCAGTGCAAAGCTTGCGCCGGACATTGTGAGCTATAGCGCTGCAATAACTTGCTGCGAGAAGAGTGAGCAATGGCAGAGAGCGCTGGCATTGTTTACTTCACTGCAAAACTCGCAAATCGTGCCCAACGTCATCAGCTACAGCTCTGCAATCAGTGCTCTGGAGAAGGCTGGCAGGTGGCACATGGCCGCCTCCCTTTTCCACGAGATGCCCAGAGCGAAGGTTGCACCCAATGTGGTTAGCTACAGTGCAGCGATTAGTGCCTGTGGGGCGGGTGGTGAGTGGGAACTGGCTTTGTCCCTTCTCGATGCCATGCCACAGACAGATGTCCTGCCTAATGTCATTACCTTCAGCGCAGCAATTCGTGCGTGCGACATGGCTGGCCAATGGCAACGGGCGCTGGATCTGTTCTCATCGATGCAGAACTTCAAAGTTCGTGCTGATCGGATCTTGTTCAGCGCGGTTATCTGCGCTTGCGATTCAGGAGGCCAGTGGCAGGTCGCTTTGCAGCTGTTTACTGACATGGGAGTAAGCAAGCTTCCAATCGATACAACCAGCTGCAATGCAACCATCAGTGCTTGTGGAAAGAATGAGCAGTGGCAACCTGCTCTGGCTCTCTTCAGCAGCATGAGACTTTTGAAAGTTGCTCCTGATCTTGTCGGATTCAATTCTGCCATCAGTTCGTGCGAAAAGGCCGGGCAGTGGCAATTGGGCCTTGGCATCTGGGTTCTTGTTAAGGAACTTCTTTTTGTGAGTTACCAAATTCAGGTGCCTTAACCCTGAACCCTAAACCCTTATAGGACCCTTACATAACCCCTGAAAAGCAACCCTAAACTAGTTATGACCACTTGATGTGAGGTTCTTTAACAGGAACCCAGAAGGCATATTATCTACTATAGATCGCTTCAAAGGAACCCTTACAGATCTATTGGGGAAATACTGTTGGTGATATAAATCCCGCATTACCTTAAGGATCCTAAACTATGGGAATTATGGTATATTCCTTATTAAATAATTATGGGTAATGCAGGATTTGTATCATAAACCGTAGTAGCTTAAATCACCATTTCCTGAGCCAGGGAGAACCGAGGCTTGCTCTATGAGATGCCACGATCCCAAGTTGCTCCGGACGTAATCAGCTACTTGGTAGCAACTGTTAGGGTTTGGGGTTTAGGGGTTAGGGGTTGGGATTTAGGGTGTAGTTTAGTGTTTAGGATTTCTAGGTAGACCTCTGGGACCCTTACTAAGAGGATCTTGTTGACGAATGTTTGTGAAAGCTGTTAAACGGCCAGCCCAGGCTATACTGCGAGCATTGGGGCCTGCGAGAAGGCAGCGAAATGGCAGTTGGCAGCATCCCTTTTTGAGGAATTGCATGCGAGACACCTGCAGCCGACTGTCATCAGCTACAGTGCGATAATCAGTGCATGTCAGAAGGCAGGCCAGTGGCAGTTGGCCTTGCACTTCTTCAGTGAAATGCCTCGTGCAGAAGTTAGTCCCAATGTCATTAGCAGCGGGCCTCCGAACAGAGCTTTTTTCATTGCGGTTGACCATGGTTTAACATTAATTAGATTAGTTGTTGAGCTCTACCAGGACACGACATGTTGACGGCTTGTTGTGGATGAGCCTAGGCTACAATGCCACTATCACCGCCTCTGAGCGGGGTGGTCAATGGCAGCTGGCTCTTTTCCTCTTCAACTCTATGCCAACAGCTCGCATCAGCCCAAGTATCACCAGCTCCTCTGCCGTCAAACCATTTTCGAAGTTTGGCTATGCTGTACGGAGTCCGGGGTGCCGTTAATGTTCTGGAACTTTGGACAAGATTCAGGTGAACATGAATTCAGACGAGGTCCAGTCGAGCAGTCGGTGCTGTAGTCGGGTAGCTTTTTGCTATCTTAACTATACAGGTACCCAGATTTATGAATTCTGGATTTTGCAGCAACATGATCCAGTCTTTGCCTGATGAGCTTGGGAGGCTTTAACGCCACCCTTGCCGCCTGTGGGAAGGGGGAGGAGTGGCCTTTGGCCCTGCACCTTTTCAGTACAATGGCAGCAGCCCGTGCCAGCCCAAATATCATGAGCTACAATGCTATGCTGCTTGGCTATTCCAGACGGTTTAGGGTGTAGAGGGTCTAGGATAATCGGATAATTCGTCGTAATTCTGGACATGGTGCGAAGCGGCCTAAACTAAAAGACACCGCGATGTCCGAGCCACTGCGGCCTGCTAAACCACGTGATCGTTTGGATGGTAAAGCCAGAACACAAAGGTGGAGTGAGCTGGTACCTAAGGGCGGCCTTCCTGAACAAGCTTTGGTAATGGTAGAAGTTATATAGCTTATAGCAATTAGACGAGTAACAATAAGAGCAATAGTGGTAACGGTGAAAGTGATAGTGACAGCAGCAGCCATATTCGCAGTAGTAGTGGTGGTAGTAGTAGTAGTAGTAGTAGTAGTAATGGCAATAGTACCAGTGAAGGCGCCCGCGCTAGCAACAGCAAAAGTAACGGTAATAGACAGCTTCAAGCGCAGCCAGTAAGGCCGGAAATGCGTGACCTGTAATTTCGGGAGCCATGCCTCCACACAACAATTTGCAGCTAAATAGCAGGCCGGAAAAAGACAAGGTGGCATGAATGTGTATCCCCAAGACAAAGTTACGATAATTACGAAGCCCAGCAAGGCCGGGGAAACTTTATATCATTGCTCCTCACACTAGTCACTCTGATTTGTCTAGTCAAGTCTTTTTGCGTAGAACTTGTTTACATGATGGTGATGTGCCCACTTATGCTTAAATCCTGGACCCTTCCCTTTCAGGCTGGATTCCCTCGGCGACCATCCCATTGGACGGCGGGTTTTCCAGGAGGCCATGGATACAGGAGTCTATGGCCGGCTCTGTGAGGAAAGCCCATTGATCTTGGAGTCTCGACTGCACGCGAAGGGCCGGGATCAAAGGATGTCCTGGGAGAACTGAGAATCCCTGGCCCCAGAGGACCTGCAGCTCCACACCCTATGGAGTAGTTCTTAAGTCCTAAGCAGCACAGGACTTGCATCAGCTTTCCTACGGGCCGGCCCTTCATGCAGCATCTCGACTGCGGCTTCAAGATCGGCATTAGTGTAGGGTGCCACTTGTGCGCTTGTCGGATCCAAACTCAGTCCTGAAACCCTACAACCTAAAGCCGGTATCCTGGACCCTTCACTCACAGCCTTGTCCTCGGAGAATTTCAGTTGTCCAACTTTGTCTCTGTGTGCTGTACTGCAGCCTTTGTATATATATATATATATATGTACATGTACAAATACAAATACATATACATATACATATACATATACATATACATATACATATACATATACACACACATACATACATATACACATATACACAGTTCAACATATGCATAGAAGCAACACCTACATAAACAAGAGATCGAGGATAGATCGTACCAGGTCGATTGACAGATAGATAGACAGGTTGATAGATAGATAGATAGATAGATAGATAGATAGACAGATAGATACATAGATAGATAGACCTTTAGATAGCTAGATGGATAGATAGATGGATAGATAGATGGATAGATAGATGGATGGGTAGATAAATAGATACATAGATAGAGAGATAGACAGATAGATAGATAAATAAATAGAAAACGAGATAGATAGATAGAGAGAGAGAGAGAGAGATATATATATATATACATAAATAGATAGGTAGAACATCCATCACTGCGGGATCATGCCTCAATCGGGGTCGTGCAAGATGTATGGTTTCGTGAGTCCGAGGTGAGCTGGTGGCTCTCGGAAGAATTGATGCATCGTTTGAGCTCTACAGAGCGAACGACTTGTACCTTGGCTTTGTCCTACAGCTCTTGATTGTTTATTTGACTTTTGATCGGGCCGGCTTTGCCGCAACAAGCTGGGCAGATTCGGCCGGGTAGCTTAGTTGCAAGGCCAGGCTCGCAGGTTAGAGAGCTTGTGGAGCGTGTCGGATGGCTTGCATATACTCTCATGCGAGTGTCTGTCATTGTCGTGTTGTCCAGCACTATAAATCCTGAAAGTTTTGCTGCTAACCCTCTCTGTAGCAGTATAAGGTTTTCGACTTCGATTGATCACCGTCTTTGCACCTTTCTTTCGTTTTATAAGTTCAGTTCGTGACTTCCTGACTGACTACTCCTGATCCTCCTTTCATCTGTTCGAGGCATCATCATCACCGGCTGGGGAAAGACTCGACCCAGTTGGTCATCTTCGAACCTTCAGAATTTCGTACTCGCTCTGTTGAAGCAGTGGGGCCTCGCAGCTGCGGTGCCTCTGCTAAATGTGAGCAGGGGGTCTAGGCTTTATGACACTGTGGTGACTTAGTGACGTAGTGCTAGTCAGGTTTCAGCTTCGAGTTGCGAGGCTTGTCGCGCTCAGGGCAGCGGAACATGAAACACGGTTTGCGCTGATGTGTGGTTGGAATTCCGGGCAGAAGTCCGAATGTTGCGACACCTCTCGCAAAGTTTACTTCGTTTCCACATGGCATGCCCCAGCGACTGTATGCCTCAGTATTCTGGGGTTTCAGTGCCACTCCACTGACGTTAAGGAACGGGCCCCACATGTCTCATGTAACCCGCAAAACCTCAACCCTAACCGCAACAGCAGCGAGGACAAGGGCCCTCAAAGACAAAGACCCTAGCCCAGAAGCTCAGGTACAGCGGCATAACCAAGGACGACTTGAGGTGGTCCTCGGAAGAGATGAATTGATGCGTTTTGCTGGCTCACGGTTTAAAAGAACAGCGGTGCCCATGCGCTGCTCCGGGGCATCCGCTGACAAAGCAGCCGAGCTCTGAAGCCTTGTAAATTCAGACATGAATGTTTGAAAGAGTTCTGAAAGTCTCAATAAAAAATAGGATAAGGTCACTTCCCCTTACATCCGGGGCGAGCCGTACCTTTGGGAATCGACTGGCTGCGGTTATCTCCATCTGCCTCGGGGCAGGGGGACGCTGACTTAGAACAGCCCCTTGCAACTTTCGGTGAGCTTTGACCTAGACCCTAAACCCTAAACCCTAAACCCTAAACCCTAAGCAATAAACCCAAAACAGAGCACGCCTAAACCCAGCACTCTGGGCAGCAACCCCCGGTATAACCACGAAGCCCCGAAGCCCCGAAACCCGAACCCTAACCCTTGAAGCCCCAGACCCTGAACACTAAACCTTCTAGAACGCTGCAATCACCTCTTACAGGAAGCTCTATAGCAACGCTTGTTGTAACCTGTAACCCTGAGCACAAATCCCATCAACCGGAAGCCTAAACCCTAAATCCTAAACCCTAATCCCTGAACCCTGAACCCTAAACCCTAAACCCCAAACCCTAAACCCTAAACCCTAAACCCTATAGACCCTAACCATCAGGATTTCTCAGCGTTTACAACCAGCCGGTTGACTGCTACGCCGCCTGGGAGGTCCCGGTATCGATGGGGTGGGGATTTTGCGGTGTAGGGTGTAGGGTTTAGGGTTTAGGGTCTATAGGGTTTAGGGTTTTAGGGTTTAGGGTTTAGGGTTTTAGGGTTTTAGGGTTTAGGGTTTAGGGTGTAATTAGGGTTTAGCGAGGCTTCGATAAGGATTGGACAGGGTTTCCGAGGATTTTATGAACGGTTCCGTAGTGTGTTCTAAGTTGTCATGGGGGTTTCTTAGAATTAAATCAAGGTTCTGGGGTCCTCACAACAAGGATCCGAAGTTGTGGGGTTGACACCCCGCCACCCCGACAAGCCCCTCAAAAACCCTACACCTAAACCCTAAAAGCAAAGCCACTCTATCTCCCAACCTGCCACCACTGACAGAGTTTTTGGGACTCAGGGTAAGTGGCAAGACTAGACCGTCGACTCGACCTCTGTGAGAGGAGCTGTCCAAGATTTCCCTATTGCTTTTGTTTTTTGGGGATGGCCTTGCAGACATTCCCCAGCTATGACATCTGTTCAGCATTTTGTCGCACTGTTTCGGAAGAAAACTGACGGTATCGTATGCTTTGTATTTGTTCGTCCCGTAGGGCTTAGGGGGAGTCCTCACAGAATCCAGAACATACTTATAATTTGTAGTCCCCATCGTAGTTCCTTTTTTGCGGTTTAACATTTTTTTTATAAATCGGATCCTCTAAGGTAGCCCTAAAAGGAACTACAATGGAGACTATAGGTATAGGTAGTCTGGACGTGGACATCAGGGGAGCAGGGGCCGCTAACGGCTTTTAGCTCAAAGCAGGGAATCTGTTCATGTTCCTCGTAGCCTCGTCATCGCCGAATGATCGTTACCACGAACTCATTGACCCTATGTCCACGGTTCTGTTGTTGTTGTTGTTGCATCGCATCTTCTGTCACGTGCTTTCTGAGCCCCCAATCCCGACATTGTAATCTGTTACTTCCGCGTGTGCGCAGGTCCAGCTCTCAAGATCCAACAGTATTCGAAGTAATTTGCTCAGTGCGGGGTTTCCCATTACTTATATAAGGATCAAAAGCGCCCGTCTTTCGAGTTATGATTACAAGCCTTACATAATCCCAATACAGAAACCGTATTCCAAAGAGAGCCTGGCCTCCTCGAACTAGCGAGACGCGTCAAGCACTCCTTATGTACTCATATGGGAGTTTCCGAAAATTAGGGGTACCCTAATTTGGGGTCCTTTATAATGAGGATCCTACTATTTAGGGTGCTATATCAGGGTCCCCTATTTTCGGAAACCCCCACATAAACGTCTGAACAAATAGTAAAAGCCTTCCCGTTACAGTCGCGATAGACTTAGACTATACTATAGTGCACCCCACAACTCTACTCTGATGTGCAGGGCCCCAGAACTAGATACCTGGGTGCAGGCCCTGGAGCTACCAGAGTTTGACATTTTGGTCACGAATCCCCCATACTCGGGGGACCACGTCGCCTCTTGGAGGGGCATTCCGAGGGCTTTAGGGCTTCAGGGTTTAGGGTTTAGTTCAAGGTAAAGGGTCACAGCAAGACAGTGAAGTGTAGTTCTTGATCTTGATTGCACTGGTAGTCTCTTATTCTATAGGTTTCGACATAGTAGGTGATCTCAAAAGGCTACGACAGTTCACGCTCTAGTTCCAGACGGGGCTTGAAGCTGGAGTTGGGGAAGTTGGGGCCGAACTCCATGCCTGGAGAGCTTTCGCTCGGGAACTTCAGGGCTTGGAGGGTCGGCTTCTCAGTCACTGGAGACTTGACGCTCAGCCGCTGGTGGATCGAGTCCCGATGTAGCAGCCGCAAGACAAGAGCGAGAGCATTTGTCCAGCATCTCAGTCGATGCGACTTCGTGCCCAAACCCTGTACTACTACTACTACGACTACTACTACTACTACTACTACTCCTCCTCCTCCTACTCCCACTGCTACTGCTACTGCTACTGCTACTGCCACTACTACTGCTACTGCGACTGCCACTACCACTGCCACTGCTACGGCTACTGCTACTATTCCTACCAGCACCAGTACCATACCAGTATCAGTACCAGTACCAATAGACAGTACCAGGATCAGTATTAGTAGTTTGGCTTTGGGGATTCAAGTGTACCCGTGTCACCTATGTTTCGGATACCCGACCGCTTCGCCATTGCTGTAGCCTGTTTCCGGAAGCTACAGGCACATTCACATACACTGTCGAAGATGCCCTTATAAGTTGTGTAGCCTTCTTGGATGCATGGCCCCCTTCCAAGCTCCTGCATGAGTCTGCTTGGTCACATCCAGTCCTACGCAGATGGGCCCAGTCAAAGTTGAAAACGACAGCTTTGCCGAGTTTACGAGGGACGTCCTGGGCCGCTGTTGGGGTACTGGTGACTTCACAGTAGTCGTGGAAGAGCCCGCTGGTGACCAGACAGAAGGTACCGAGAGTCCGAATGAGATGGGTATTTGCCGCAGGGAGTTCGTCGTCCTGTCCGCTGTGCTGGGGACTGCTTCGCCAGTTTTTGAGAATATGGTCAAGCAGGACAATTTTGTGGAAGGTGCCAAATCCCAAGTTACAATTACTGACTTTTCCTCAGCGGCGGTAGAAGCTTTCTTGAGGTTCTTGCATTTCGGGACTGTGGAAGGGAGCCTTGCAACCGTCTTGGAGCTAGGAGTGCTAGCAGACAAGCATCTTTGTCATAGTTCGGTAACCTTTCACATTGTTATGGGTACTTAAACTCAATAAGGAATAACATTCAAATCTTTATATAATGCTAGCCCAACCATGAACTAGTAACTAGGTATGCTGTGAGCAAGTTACACCGTCTCTGCACTGGCACAGTACAAGACGAGCTGGTACCGACGACGGCCTGCGCCATCTTCGAACTGGCCGACAGGTTCCACAACATGGATTTGCGCCGATGCTCTTTGGACATGATCCTTACAGAACCCGCCATGACCATGAAGAAGCGTCCAGGTTTGAGCCCACAACTGGTGGAAGAGATTGTCGGTAGCGAGGCGCTCTGTATCAGCAGCGAGGATCTTCAGGATGCTTTGCGCACGGGATGATGGGGTCCTGGGGTAGCTATAACTAACTGTGTGTTTCTCATAGCATGCGAGTGCTGGAACGTATTGGGCTTCAGCATTTAAGCGTTGTTGAAGCCACGTGTAGCTGCTCGTGTGGCACTTCTTGCAAGCTTCGGGGTAAGTAATGAGCCCCTCTGCATGCTACCATGGTGCTACGGAATGTGGGCTCATCGATTCTGAACAAGCCAGGCCGCACTCCGAGCCAAAGCAAGGCCAGAATGAATCAAAGCCATGTTTTGACCGTGGTTGTTCTAGTTGCTGTTGTCGTCTTGCCCATTGCCATCGTAGTCTGTCGTCATCAAAGTGGCCGCGGCCACGCAACCGCAACATTGCCAGCAAAAGTAGGACTAGCAGTCGTGAGTCGTGGTTCTCATTCCAGGCACTCTAAACCCAACACCCTCGTATGATCAATCACGAGGGCGGAAACCCAAGTTCTGTTGGTGCTTCTCCTTTTCCTGCCTCCTTGTGTCTTAGTACCGTCTATAAGCCCTAAACCCTAAACCCTTTAAATTTATCCGAATCTATAGTTGGGCCAACTCTCTCGAGGACTTGATCTGCAATTGGGATGAGGCCTCCTCCGAGGAGGAACGAGAGGTCCAACGACTACTACAAGCCTACGCTGAGGGGCCCGCAACAACACACCGACGAGTAGCTAGTGGCGATGCGCTTTTCGAGCTCAAGGAGCCATTTCGAAAACTTAAGTCCCCCCCTTCAGGCTCAGATAAAGCTTGAAAATAAGCTCATATGAAACCAAAATGAACTCACGGAAGGCTCTCAGTTACGCTATCTGCCTCGGGGCAAGGAAAGCTACTGGGGTCATGGGCGTCAAATTGCCTTACTTCTGGGACCTCCTGAGAACGACTGGAGTGATGCTGTTGCTGAACCCGGCTTTCTGGAGGCACAGAGTTTGGGGTTTAGGGTCTGTTTCTTTGGGCTGTCGCATTTTCGAAGGGAGCTCTTAGTCAGTGTAAGATTATATCAGGCCTTGGCCCACAACGACAACTTTCACACCTACTCCATTGCAATACAAGATGGCTGGATCGTTTGGATGATGCCTTTTGTATCGCTCTACCTCACAAGCTTCTCCTTCAATGCCCGAGTGCTGACGGAGGAAGTCCACTTCAAGGTCTTCTGCTCCGAGGATGGTATTGACTGGAAGCTATGTTTAGATTCCAAAGAGCATGGCAACATCGAAGAAGACGAGGATGTCTGCTGTGAGCACCGTCATGTGAAGTGGCTGTTCCTCGGTCATCATCTAGGGTTTCAAGGTCGGCACTTGTTGTTTGATTGTCGGAGACCCGATGCGAGCCAGCAAGTGAACGCATGGGGTAACTGCAACTCATGATCAGCATCAGCAGTGATATAGTCATCTGCTTCATCTCTGCAGCATCACCGTCGTCATCATCATCATGTTTATGACGATCATCACGTCTGGCTCCGGAAATGCGTGAGTTGCTGCCGGATGCATATGACAATGCCAGTTCCTAGCCTGCGACGCCCAACTCGAACTACTGAACACACCTCTGCCCGAACCGTGCGAGGCACCTACCAATAATCGTAAAATTTGTATAATAGAGCAAGCCGCTCGCAGTATGGTTTCATAGCTTCACCCTAACCCTAAAACCACACAGTCTTAAACCTCAGGGTCAGCAGCCCAGGAAACTTTTGGTCGTGGACGGGCGCTTCTCCACAGACTTCTGCGTGAGTGGCATTCTGCTCCAACCAATGGCGCGGCTTCAAGTGTAAAAACATATGGTATGTGCATGAAAGGGATTCTGTGGATATGTTAGTGCTGGTGTCCAGTTCCCTGCATTGTCGGTGTAGGCTTACAGAACCATGTACATGTATGTGCGTGTGTATGTATACATTTATACATGAGTGTACATACATGTACACGCACACGCACACACAGACACACACAAACACATAATTGGTAGGTAAATAGGTAGATAGATGATAGATAAATGGGTACATAGATAGATGTATACAGAAGTGTAGTTATGCACACACATATATATATATACATTATACTTATTATATATATACACACATTCAGACATTATCCTTATTTCCACATATATATATACACATGTATGTACATGTATATATTCTACATACATACATACATACATACATACATGCATACATACATACATACATATACATACATACATCCATGCATACATACATACATACATACATACATACATACATACACCAGCACACAACATACGGGCGGCTTGAATACAGTGGTTCAAAGAACTGTATGCACTGTAGTTCACGTATCGCAACTACTGCCTTCATGTTTCCATAGCCAATTGGCGTGGCCGCTTTGGACAATTGTCGCGATTCTTCTCAACTTAGGCATTTAAAATAGAGTTGCAAGGGACCCTCTAGTCGGGTATTCTCATACGAGCTATCTGCTTGGCACGGAGAATGAAACTTCCCGTGTTCCCGTAGTTCTGCTATGGTGTCCGATTGGCCGTAAACTGTACCAGGGCACATGCCTACGCTTTTTCGCGAAGGGGCACCGGTGCCTCCTCCCCTCCGGCTTTACCGGGTAAGCCTCTGTGAAAGACTAGCTGATGAGCATTTTGAATACATGTCAATACTTCTAATTATCAATCTGGACTGCCTTCTGGAGTGATTCGTGACTTTGCACTCGGTTCGTAGCTGCCCAGACCTAGAGGCGGGGACTGGTTCATGAAAGGATTAGGGCTGCCCTGGCAAACCCCGATTGCTCATACATCTCACTGCTGCATCATCATACAATCGAACACCGAGTCTCTGAAGACTGCAAGAGCCAAGACTTCTGAAACGAGCATCGAATCCTGAGCCAACGGAATGTAGTCACCTTCAAGTTCCACGAAAGCCGCCTATAGCCAAGGATCAGCTGTTTCAGTTCGCTGCAACCTGCAAACGCTCCTTGGCTACAACGTTGCAGTGCTCGGGATCTGCAGAATTCCAGGTTTGGGCTTTGTTCGACAGTACCATGATGATGACTCAATGATGACCGTCATGATTCATGCTCGCCAATAGCACTGCCCAGTTTCTGCTTCAACATCATCTTCACCACGCTATACCCAATAGCTATTGTCGCTGGTTTTCCTGGTCCCGGCTAGTTCTCTGACGACGATGATGGCCACCATGTTGCCGATGATGAAGACAAATATGCTGGCCCATGTTGCGGTCATGTTGTGTTTGACGATGATGGCGGTGGTGATGATGGAAGGTGTGTTCTTTGCAGTGAATGCTGGCAGTGGTGTTTCCGCAGCAGCAGTTGCTGCTATGTCCGATTTATTGCAGCGGTTGTCCATGTTGCTATTGCTGACGCTGCTGCCGCCGCCGCTGCTGCTGGTCTTGTTGCTGTTGACGTCGCTGTTGCTGCTGCTGTTGCAGTAGTAGTAGTAGTGGCTCGTAGTAGCTAGTAGTAGCTAGCAGTAGTAGTA
>CAJNJA010053842.1:0-11244 GCA_905231915.1 Symbiodinium necroappetens | reverse complement strand
GTAGTAGTACTAGTAGTGTACAGCAGCATCTTGTAAGCTGAAGCATTTGAAGGGTGACTTGTCCAGCAGACATGCCAGGCTGTGGGTGAAACTCGAACACAGTCCTCAGTAGCTGCATTGCTGCTACAATCCTAAACCCTAAACCCCAAACCCCAAGCCCTAAACCCTAAACTTTAAACCCCAAACCCCAAGCCCTACACCCTAAACCCTAAACCCCAAACCCCAGGCCCTAAACCCTAAACCCTGAACCCCAAACCCTAAACCCTAAACCCTGAACCCCAAACCCTAGGCCCTAAAACGACTGGGGATTTCAGTCGTGAGGTCCCTGCTTGATGCTTGCCAGGCGCACAGTTGCGGCGGTGTTGTTGATTTTGATTCGGTGCTTGGGGTTAAGGGTCTAGGGTCTAGGGTTTAGGGTTTGGGGCAGTTGTTCTGACATCGTTGTTTAGTTATGCTTTACATCTGGAGTTTCTGGATGGAGCCCGAACCATGCTGGAAACATTTCTGTGGGATCCGGGAGATCCTTCAGTTTCACTCTCCGAGCATTAGTCTGTTTGAAAGGAGCTGCGGACTCCTATGAACCCCAAATTGAACCCAATAGTGAGCCTGTGGTGTAACACATGCCGAAGCCTTTGCCTAGACCCCAAACCCCAAACCCTAAACCCCAAACCCCAAACCCTAAACCCTACCCCCTCCCTATTTTGGCGAGTTTTCAGTTGCCCCGAGTTGCTCCCCAGGTCTGAACCTTGGGCGAATCCCGAGGTTTGATGCCACACCCAAATCCCAGAAGCCTCATAACAACTTAGGAGCTGAATGACTACACTTTAAAGTTTTTGGGACAATATGATCCCTTATAGAACTGAAAGTGTACACTTTTTTGTGCTCATGAACTCAACAACTAAGATAACCAACCAGCCCCTAAACAATGAGCCAGAATTCCCCCAGACCCAACCAACTGGGCAGCGATCCCTAACTACAGCCCTTCCTAAACCCTAAACAGGAGAGCCGCAAAGTCTCAGGTGCCCAATTTTACGATCGAAGCCGCCAGCTTTGAAAACCTCGATGAGAAGTCGCTCCTCTTTCTGGGGCCTTTGAAGAGGTCCTTGCCCCTTGGGGTTGTTTTCAGGTTTAGGGGGTTTAGGGGGTTTAGGGTTTAGGGTTTAAGGGTTTAGGGTTTAAGGGTTTAGGGGTTTAAGGGTTTAAGGGTTTAGGGTTCAAGGGTTTAGGGGGTTTAGGGGGTTTAGGGTTTAAGGGTTTAGGGTTGTGGGGTCTCTGGGGACCAGCTGTCTTCTGTTGGCTGCTGGGGTTCATGAAGTTGCTCAGGGCCCATGGGGCCCTGGAACTTCGAGTTCGGGAAAACGGTGATACTGTTGGTGACACAAATCCTGCATTACTTTAAGGACCCTAAACTATGGGATTTGCGGCATATTCCTTATTATGGGTAATGCAGGATTTATATCATCAACCGAAGGGCGATGGAGGCGCCCAGTTTCCATGGGGAGTTCGGCTAGTTTCATCGTGGGAGTACTGTCTTGTGCATTGAGTTCCAAGTACACCTCAATGTGAGTGTATGGCTCTGAGTTTGGAGAACGGCTGGATGTGCGAATAGGAGCATATGGCACTGACATGTGTGGGGTTGTCTGAAGTCCTCATTGCGGGGGGAGATTCAACAAGACAGCCTGGCACAATCCTAATCGAGGGAGCGGATGATGGTCATCCTGGCCGCCGCTATGGGACTTTCAGACAACAAGGTACATCAATACAACAGCTATAAGCACATTTTATATGCGCATGGCTTGAGCAACCCCATATACCACGCACACCCTGAGCCAGCCCAACTTGTCACTTTACAAACTGTACAGGGCCTGTGGAGGTCCAGGAATTGAAGACTTTAAGCCTGCACTACCGCAAAAGCAAGGCAGATTTAGTGCACGAGCCCAGCGAGCAATGTATGAAGACATCTGCACCAGCAGGTATGTTGAGCCACTGTGGTTCTGGGTTTTCCCTATCTTTGGCAGCTCCAGGTACAGCTACCGAAGCCCTGCGAACCTGCGTCCGGAGTTGGGAAACAAGCAAAGGCATCCCTTTGTTTCGGTGCTGATGCTTTTAGGGTTTGGGGTTCAGGGTTTAGGGGTTTAGGGTTTGGGGTTCAGGGTTTAGGGCCGGGTCAGGATCAGCAAGGGTAATTCGTTCGTTGACAGTCCGAACGATGTTGCCCGAACAAGCCTGTGGCAGAAAAGGAAACTAAACCGTCTACATCCCCCCCTGTCAGTATTATTCCTATGCTGGTTGCCCAAAGACCTAGTTGAGGGCTTTCGGGTCCGTCTCATGTTCAGGATGCACCTCGAGACCGATCGAGAGTTCACTTTGTCTTGAAGCTTCTCTTTTGATTGTTCCAGCCACACACGCACGAATTGAATTATGGCCTGGGCCGTGGCATAGCCCGTTTGCAACAAGTGAAGGGCTCTGCGTGGTTTACGATTGTTCCCTTCAAGCCTTCGGGCCTGACAGTATTTCAGTTCTCGCGCAGCATCTCGGGGTGCCAAAGTGTCAGAAGCCAACCAAACTAGGTCCTGCTAAATTGCGAGTGTACATCTGAAATGCAGGTTTCTGCAAGGGGTGATGCCCTCCGTCTATTTATGTTGCGGCTGCTGCCGCTACTCCTGCTGCTACGATGACGACGACATCGACCTACGACGCCTCCTCCTGCTGCTGCTGCTGCTCCTCCTCCTCCTCCTACTACTACTACTACTACGACGACGACTACTATTACTATTTCTACCACTTGTACTTCAGAGCAGTGAGAGATGATATGCGTGATGCCATGTTGTCATTTGTGCTACAGGGGATGCGAGCATCAAGATTCTCGGTCACAGGAAACATCATCACCGCCCTCAGCGGCACCACCACCACTGCCACCTCGTCATCAACATGATGAGAATCATAATCGGGTTACCTTCGTATGCTCTGGCTGCTGGTGGCAACAATGCAGACCCAACATAGCCAAACAAGCCAACGCGAGGAGACGAACAGCGAGTAAATAGCAATAACCGTCAGAGTATTCGGAGTGATAGCTGTAGAACCTCCTGTAGTCGTAGCTGGTAGCAATGGTTGCCATAGTGTACAGAGCAGTGCAACAACCATGTAGCATGGCCATGATGATATTGAACGAACTTGCATCATGAGTACCAAGGAACAGCATTGAGCACTATACTGCAAATGCGCCATGGTAGTCCTAAGTTGCACTGACAAGTTTTCTCGGGTTTTAAGTTGTGAGAAGTCTGCCCGGATACATTTCGCACCATCAAGCTCTGAGCACGACAATTCTCTCACTGCACTATGTCTTGGGATGCGAGAGCTTCGGGCAGGGGTAGCTTCTTGGCCTTACGTTTCAACTTAATTTGAGGGTTGGGCTAAATGACATAATATCGTAGAGTCTTGCACGGTCTTGAATTTCACGGTAGCTTGGCTCAGATGAAACCTTAAAATAATCCCTAAAACCTAGCCCAACCCGACTTCACAGCGCAGCTTAGAGCCGTTGCCAGTCGGAAGCTGCACGTAGAGACCGCAAGACTCTTCTGTAATAATATGTGAGGGTTTAGGCATATCTGACCAATACTCTTCCTCTGGGAGTTTAGGTCATGGTTTAGAGGCAGGGGTTCTGGATCTGTTGTAGTAGAACATTTATTATACCCCGAAACCTTAGTTTGGGCATTCACTGATTTGCTACGCCATGAAAACATGCATGTCAGCTTGCAGGAAGTATGTGGCGCCCTACGTCACGCTGCTTGGCAGTCCTTGCGTCAGCTCGAAGCTCTAACTCTGAGGGTCCATGATGGTCCATGTGCCCAAATAGTATATACTTTGACCGCAGAGTAAAAGCATAGGGAACACTTTAATTCCAAAGTATGCATGGCCCCTTCCACCCCAAGTTCTTACGGTACTTGCCGCTATAGAAAACTTTTTGTACCCTTGAAGGAACCCTTAGAGTACATGGACCCTTAAGGGCATTAGGGTAAGCTGCGCCTAGCCAGCCTTACCTCGAGAAGTACCCCGAAGGTTGCCGCTCCAGAAGTGGCAAGCAACGCAGTCCCAAGAATTATTATGAACGAATTCAACACACACACACACACACATACTTTTTCATATAGCATACACCAAATAGACAGAGAGCAACAGCTTGTTTCGCAATGTGCGGTTTTCGTTCCGGACGCTGCATGCTGGCTTCGTTTTCAGCTTGGCGGATCATGCACAGTCGTGTTCAAACCCGATGTGCAAGAAGAGCTCAGGATCTGGGTGCTGTTGCTGGGGCGCAGCATTCGAAAAGCACTCATGCGGTCAGGTCTGGAGGCCAGGATCGTGTGAACGACGAGACTCACGACGTTCAACGGGGGTGCTCGAAGGTTAGCAATTTGTGCAGCACCTTCTCATCCATGTCCTGGGCCTTGCCAGGGGTCGAAGAGGTTCACTTGTTTACCCTAAACCCGAAACCCTCTTGGAAGGCAGGAGGCTTCGTGGAATGCCCCTGCAAGGACTGCAGCAGATTCACCCCGAGAGTCATAGGCGTCAGCGCTCAACTCAGCACAGCTTCCCCCAAAGGCCTAAACCCACGAATGGCGACCTCTCGTAATCACAGTCTTTGATGCTTTATGGTTATCATTATTATTTAATGTTCTTTTATTATCATTAGCACTATCAGTATCGTCATTATTGTTCTTATCATGTATTATTGTCATTTTTATTTATAGTTATTACTGTTATTCGTGTAATCTTTTCCTACCCTCGACCCGAAAACCCTAGGCCTTAAGCCCCAAATCAGTTGAGTTTGGGCTTTAAGGAACCCAAAGCACCCTGAACCCCAAGCCTGCAACCCAAATCGCGGAACAACAGTGATCGCTTTGTTTTGGTGTTGTTGTTCTTATTGTTATGATCATCATTACCTTGATTTTGTTATCATTATCATTATTAATCATAATCAATCCGCGTTGTAGGACCTGGTGGTTACCTACCCCAAACTCCTACCTGTTGAAGGCTGTTTGCCCCTCACACTGCGTGTTGGTCCCTCGCCGGGATGCACTTCCGGCGGCGCTGCGGGGCACAACAAAGGCACGACTTCGGGTGCCAGCATAGACTTCGACCGGTGCTACTGTGTTACGAAGGTTGAAGGTTTTGCGTTTAGGCTAGGCTGTGGTTAGCAGGAAGTTGGTGTTTTACAAGTGCAGTAGTCGTTGTTGACACTGTTGCTGCTAATGCTATTGATGCTGTGGTTGCCGGTATGTTGCTTATTCCCCTACTGGCAATGCTCCTAACTTTTACTGTCTACGACTACGGTTGCGATTCTTGTATTGTTGTTGATGTTGCTGCTGCTGCTGCTGTTGTTGGTGTTGTTGCCATAGCTGTGTGGTTGTTCTAGTGTCACAGAGTTCGGGTGTCGCTTGGGCATTGGGTTTGCGTTCGGAGTGTCCAAACCTGAGCCTCTGTGTACACGATGTGGGTTCGCATAGCCGGTGCTTTTTGTGTTTTAATACAGACATCACAGATCAGATCAACAGTGTAGACTTTTAGGATCGCATCAGTGCTTCTAGTGTAGACCATGGAATCAAACCTCAAGCGCATTCTATGAGGAATCTCACGGGATCTACACCCGAAAGCCTGTAAACCACCTGTAAGTCCGGCATGAATCTGCAGAGCCTCTTAAACCAGAAGCACTAGACCGACACTGTCATTGCCAGTGCTAACCCAGGGATCCCGACTTTCCCCGAAAGACATGGAGGCTTCCCCAAGTGAAGGAGCATTTGTACGAGTCCCGGAGAATCGGGACCTCACTATAGACCGTGAGTTAGGATCCATTTGCAAGGACCCCAACACAAGGTTTGCTTTGGCAAGGCTGTCTAAAGGCTGTCTAAAATGCTTCGAGGAGGCTGAAGTCTTTTGTCTGCGGAAGGTTTGTGGGGTGAGGGCATCAGTAAGGGCTGCAGGCTCAGACAGGGCAGCCTTCAAAGGGTGCTGTGTGTGTGCGCTCTTTTTCTCCAAACTCTGGAGTATAGGTTCAGAGGTGGCAACAGACATAGTTGAGATGCTGGAGGGGTCGGCCTTGCACAGCGGCCGACTCTTGATTGTCCGAACTAGCTCCGAGTTCGCGCCAGACACCTGCAAGCTCCAGGACCCTCCCCGTACCCAGTAGGGGTATAGTACACGGTATAACCTGTAACCTTTAACCTTTTGGGGCTTATATAGACTTGTTATAATTCAATCGGTTAACCTTTTTTGGGCTAAGGTACTCGGCCCCTAGTTTTATAGAGGGCAGATGGAGGGTCCGGGCTCTGCCCTGTATTCCAAACCTTCAACCCCACACCTGAGACTTAACAAACCCCACTAAACCCGAGCCACCCAAAGCCTACACCCTCAATTCCCAAACTCGCCCGCTGAAAAAAGCATCAGAAGATTTATTTCAGACGCCTTAATAATTAGAACAGGGCTTTGGGGTGTATTGTATTTAATAGATTTCGCATAAGGCACCCCCCAAAAAAATAGTATTGGTGTAGTCATTTAGGCCCCGATATTAAGCTGCCAAAGGCCTCGGGGGAAGCCAAGGAGCGGAAGGCGCAATTTTCGGAGATTTCGGCTAGTTCTTTTGGTTCAGGGAATCTTAGGGTTTAGGGTTTAGGGCCGAGTTTAGGGTTAGGGAATTGGGATTTCGTTCTGTAGGATTTGGGATCTAGGATTGTAGGCTCGAGGGACTTAAGTGTAAAACAGCCATGCAGCCAGAACTCTAAGGCTCTCTAAGGCGTTTCGCAAGGTTTTACAGGGTTTTGACTGACCACAGCAGGGAAGGCATGCTGTTCCCTACGCAGCCCGAATATGATAGGTCAAGTTCATAACATCCTGAGCAGGATCCATGTCTAAGGGGTGCCGATAAGCCAGGACCTCTACATGGTCTACTTAGTGGAATGATCTTGTGTATGTGGAGGTGTGTCCTAAAAGTCTCAAACTTCGGCATTCTAAGCACTCAACTTCCATCCGGGAAGCGGGGTTGCGGGCCACCCTCAGTCAACTTCAGAGCCTTGGTTTGTCGGTTCTGCTTTGGTTTGGATGTTGTAGTCCAACACAGGACATTGCGGAAGGCAATAGGCACAGCGTTCAGTTCTGAACCATCAGGAGTCGAAACAGCCGTAACGCCATGAAACACCGTAGCTTGAGTGCAAGCAGCGGCAACAATGATAGAATAGTGGCATCTGAGTAGCCTTACCATCCATAACATGTGCCAGCCACAAGAAGGCAAACACCTCAGACAGATAAGACAAGCACAAATGTGGCTGCTCGCGAAGCCGTGCGGAGGCCTTCAACGACTTCTGCAACTGGGACACCATTCATTCCCATCAAGTTACATGGGTGTAAATCAATGTCTTTTGCTTGGTCTCCACAACAATATGGCCTCGTTCAGCGATGGCTCCAAAGGTGCTTAGTTCCGCCCGGGTTACAGGCCCCAACATGTCCCTGCCTGATTCTTCAAGCCGTAAACTCCTTGCTCTCACTTCTGCGGAAAGCATGTACGGATGAAGACCCATGATGCTACATGTTAAGTATTTGTCTACAATGGCCAGTGCGACTGACTGCCACGAGCAAGAGGCTGAGGAATACTGATCACGAGCATCGATTCGAGGTCGAGCCAGAAACCTGGGCAAACTGTGCTTCGACTGGGCCAAACAGGCGGGATTGTAGGCTTGGGCCAATAATATAGAAGCCTAAGGCCTAAACGGGCCTATAGAATAATGACAACATTAGTCCTGAAGGTTCCTCATTATATTTATACTATTAAAGCCCCTACATTACTTCAATAGTCTATCCTGCATCCTGCGTTTCCAGTTCTAGCTTGAGATGCCACAGGTTCTACCCCCGCCCCCCCTTCCACCACAGAAGGGTTCACTTGTACTGCTCCCGCTTGCTGTTTATTTAGCTACTGCGACTGGCCATTAATTACGTGCAATTACTATTTCCTCTGCGACGACTACCAGCAGCTTTGCATACAGTTCTTGACTTGGATCCAGTCCCAGATGGCTCTGAACCCTTCCATCACCCAACAAATTCAATTGACTGAAGTCTTGGCAGAGTGAACTACCGGCCTATCAACTTGTGCAGGGCACATGCGGGTGTGCTGGAGCCAAGCTGAAGGCGCGATGCCTTGCATGGATCTGCCGAGGTGTTCGTTCTGTGACCGTTTGCAGATTCAGGGTCGTCTTTTCTTCATCATGCCCTTTTTCGTCGGGTAGGCAGTACAGCGTCCCTTGTCCGGATGAAACCATCAGCTGCAGCAGATGAAACTGCATGACTCAGGCGTCTAGCAATCCCGAACTGATGCTCAAGGCACAAATTCGATGCACGTGCCCAGAAGCGCGGGCAGCATAGTCTGCATGGCCAATCCCTGAGCCAGGTCTGGTTGTGCTCGAAGCACGCCGCTCACGATGCCGTTGCTCGCCTTGCGCGCCCCGTTTCGGTCATGTGAGCCATTCCTGGGCCTGCAGGTACGCTGTTTTGCCATGAAGGGCTTGGGAGGAGGAAGGAATCTGAAGCAGTGGTGCCAAACTCCTGCATCCACGATGAAGATGTTGCAGGAGCTGAAGCTTGCCAACAGGCCTGACTTGATCTACCAACTTCTTAAGGCTCTTGAAGTAGAAGGCCGGCTTCAGCTGAGCCCAGCCCACCTGACGGTAGGGATCACCGCCTGTTCTGGGGCGGGAGAATGGGAGCGGGCTCTAGCCCTTTTTGCTTCCATGCCCAAGCACAACGTATCTCGGGATACTATCAGCTTCAGCGCTGCTCTCAGCGCCTGCGAGAAAGGCAGGCAGTGGCAAATGGCCCTAGTTCTGTTCGAGTCGATGCAGAGGGAGGAGATAGCCCCCAATGTCATTACATTCAGTGCTGCCATCAGCGCCTGTGAGAAGGGCATGCAGTGGCCTCTGGCGCTGCACCTTTTCCATACCCTTCCCTCAGCAGAAGTCGCCCCCAACATCATCAGCTACAGCGCGACCATAAGCTCCTGTGAGAAGGGCCAACAGTGGCAGTTTGCGGTCAGCCTCTTGCACTCCATGCCTCGGGCGAAGATACGGCCAACCGTTATCAGCTATAGCGCTGCAATTAGCTCCTGCGAGAAGGGTGGGCAATGGGAGCTGGCGATGAAGCTATTCCACACCATGTCAAACAACCACATACATCCCGATGTCATCGCCTGCAGTGCCGCTATCCGTGCCTGTGAGAGGGGTGGACAGTGGCCTCTGGCTCTGAAGCTGCTATCCATCATGCCGGCACTTACGATAAGTCCTAATGTTGCTAGCCATTCTGCTGCCATTACCTGTTGCAAGCAAGGCGCGCAGTGGCAGCTTGCTGTGCACCTTCTGGGGGACATGCCCAAAGACCACCAGCCTGCACACATCATCGGCTACAATGCCACCATCGGAGCTTGTGGCAATGCTGGGAACTGGCAGCTCGCTTTGACCTTGATTGGGGGGATGAGCAAGGTCTCACTCCGTCCTAACGCTATGAGCTATGGAGCCACGATCAATGCCTGCTCGGCAAATGGGCAATGGCAAGCAGCTTTGTGCATGTTCACCGCCATGCAACTCGGCGTCGAGTCTGGTCTGTGTTGCAACCACATCCTTTGACACTACATACATAGCCGCTTGAAGATGCGCAACTCTCAACCCAGGCAGCAAGCAGCCGTTGACCCGAACCCGCTGTCTTACAGCAGCACCATCATCGCGTGTCTCTCGGCATGAGTTTGATGGGCCTGCGGACGCAAGTAGTAGAGATGTGAGGGGTCTGTGAGCGGCAGTGGTGCTTGTGGCTGTTTCTTTCGAAAGCACACGAATAGATAAATTGGTGAGACGGTAGTTGTGGTGGCAGGCATAGGAGAAGGTAAAAGCGTAGGAGTCGGGGCCGGGGCCGGGGCAGGAGTAGCAGTAGTAGTTGCAGCAGTAGAAGCAGTAGAGTTCCATATCGAGGTCAAACCGGGGCACAATGGCAGCAGGCTGTGCACCTTCTCAACATGATGCCGAATGCTCCTTGGGTGTGCAAAGACGACGAAGCGTGCACATGCGCGTGCACACACACACACACAACACACACACACGCCGTGATACACCTTGTTGAGATCTCCCTTTTTGTGCTTCTAAGTGTCGAGTTATTAGTTGACACGACGCGTGGCGAGAGATAGCGATTCGACGGGGAAATCGAGGCCCAGATCTTGCCGGACATCACGGACTTCCAGGCCGTCAATAGCTTGTGGGGTTGTGCAGGGCCCCACCCAAACCTGAATCCGCGATGGAGCTGCGAACCTTGGTAAACCACAAGCAGCCCTAAACTACAAACTCAAAGCTGCAAACCCGCAGGCCGTTGTCAGCGCCTGCAATCAAAGCTCGCAGCGTGCATGGGCACTGGAACTTCTGCGAAAGGAGAGATCAAGCAGCCAGTTCTTCCAGCGGTAGATCTTCGCAGGGTCATCGTCGCCATCATCACGCCCATCATCATTGTTGCCTCGCATGTGCTGGAAAGGAGTCGACGGCACAAGACTTCAGCACAAAATCCTACGCCCTTCAACCCCAAAGCCCAGTTAAGCCTTAAACCCTAAATAGGGTAACTTGCAATTACCACCAACGATGGAATTCGTTGCAGCTGCCTCGCGAAAAGAGAGTGTTGGGTTGGGGCCCGTTGCGGTTGAGCGCCTGGGGTTTGGATTTTGGCGACATAAGGGTTTTGGGTTTAGAGTGCAGGGCTTTACATCGATGGCTATGGTGTAGAAATTCCGGGACGTCGAATCATTTGGATTTTCAGATGCTGCCTGTGTTACCTCCAGTCTCTTCTTGGACGTAACTCTCCCATGCATGTATGTAGACGTTCCCATGTACCAATAGTGCAAAGACATCAACAAAGGTATGTCTATGTTTTGTTTCATCCTGAAGTTGTCTTTGGGTGTGCAGTGCAGATGCACTGGTCGTTGCTGTTGATGGTGCTGTCGTTGTTTCTGCTGCTGCTGCTGCTGCTGCTGCTGCTGGAGGCGGTGCTGGTGCTGGTGCTGGTGCTGGTGCTGGTGCTGGTGCTGGTGCTGGTGCTGGTGCTGGTGCTGGTGCTGGAGCTGGAGCTGGTGAAATGTGCTGGCTGGAAAGTTGTGGATGTTGGTTTGCTTGACACTAGTTGTCGAAATGACCTCAGTGTTGGCATTGCTGTGTTACAGGTTACCCTACACCTCGC
>CAJNJA010053831.1:0-24920 GCA_905231915.1 Symbiodinium necroappetens | reverse complement strand
TTACTACTTACTACTTACTCCTTACTCCTTACTCCTTACTGCTTACTGCTTACTACTTACTACTTACTACTTACTACTTGCTACTTGCTACTTGCTACTTGCTACTTGCTACTTGCTACCTGCTACCTGCTACCTGCTACCTGCTACCTGCTACTTGCTACTTACTACTTACTACTTACTACTTACTACTTGCTGCTACTACTACTACTACTACTACTACTACTTCTTCCGGACGCAGCAAGAAGAACTCGCTTCGCGGCTACGGTGTTCTGACGGGACCCGCACCCCGGCGCTCAGCGCACCTCGATCCTTACTACTACTACTACTACTACTACGACGACGACGACGACGACTACGACTACAAATACGACTACGACGACGACTACTACTACTTCTTCTTCTTCTACCACTACTACTTACTACCCACTACCGCCACTACCACTACCACTTCCAGCACCAGTACGACTACCACAACGACGGCGACGACTACGACTACGACGTGATTACGACCATGACCACGGCCACCACCCCCACCTCCACCCCCACCCCGACCCCCACCCCTACCCCCACGCCCACCCCCACCACCCCCACCACGACTAAACCTAAACCACTGCCACCAGTACTACTACGACGACGACAAAGAACTACTAACTCGGCACAACCACAGAGAAACCAAACATCTGAATGTCGACATCGTCTTCCAGATGTCCTGCAGTCCTAACGGTCCTAACGTCTGCCAAGGCACCACCGGCATGATCGTCTTGGGATCTGCCCTCTGTGTCTGGTCTAGCACCTCGCAGCTGCTCCAGCTGCAGAAGCTACAACCGCGATTGAGACAAGATCATCCGGCAAGGACATGGGCTACAGCCCGGCCAACCTCCAGTTCGAAGACTAAGAAAGGCTTCACAGCCGGAGGCCGCCATGCTGCCGCTGTGGCCACAGACGCCATACTCGCCTCATCGGTGCGGCACGGCTTGCCAGAGGCCTGCCCCTACTGCTACAGACTCGCTCGGAAATCTTCTGTAACTTCTCCTGAGAGCAGGTGTTCTGTGACAAGCTGTCGATCCTGAAACCCCCAAGTCCAGCCGACCATGTCAGCACTCCAACAACAAGAGAAGTGGGATTGAACTTTGCCGGGCGTCGGGCTGCGACTTGCTAGGCGCAAGAGTTTCAACACCAAGCCCCAGTTGAGCACCGTGCTCGATCCTCGCGTGGCTGTTGGGAAGAGTATCTCTTCTCCTCTTCATATTTGTTGCTGGTGTTGTTTCTGCTGCTGTTTTTGCGGCATGCGTGGCGAGCGCCTACACTCAGTACGAATATTTGATGATCAGGTCTGTCACTATCGAGATGGTAGTTTTGGCTTGTGGCCAATCATTTCTTGACAATGCCTGCCACTGCCGTCATCAATATGGCTGTGGGTGGGGGTGTCAGTGCTGTTGTTTCTCGCTGTTGCGGTCAACACTCTAGTAAGATCTAGTAAGACCATCATCGCGAATCCCCATTCTCAAAACGTTCCTTCCACATTAGCAATACTTGTGGTACTTGTAGTACTTCATTGCTTGCAGCCCCTCGTGTGTCGTAGCACCGGGTAGTAGCAGTAGCAGTGGCAGTAGGAGCAGCAGTAGCAGTAGTAGCAATAGTAGTAGCAGCAGAAGCAGCAGCAGCAGCAGGAGTAGCAGGAGTAGTAGGAGTAGTAGTAGTAGTAGTAGTAGTAGCAGCAGTAGCAGAAGCAGTAGCAGGAGCAGCAGCAGCAGCAGCAGCAGCAGCAGCAGCAGCAGCAGCCGTAGTAGCAGTGTAGCAGCAACAGTACCAGTAACAGTAGTAGCAGTAGTTAGTTGTTGGTGTTAGCTGTTGCCGGTGCAGTGTAGCAGCAACCGCAGCGGCAGCAGCAGCAGCAGTCGGCATCGTCGTGGTGGCGGTGACTGTGGAGTGTAAAGGCCCTTGAACGGCTACGCCCATGAACCCATTGTCACAGTCCGGATGAGAAAGTGCAGAACGTCAAAAATCGAAATAAATATGCCATTTGGGTGGATGGTGCATCTTACACAACTGAGCTAGAGACTAGCAAAACACAAGGGCCAATGCTTCATGGCTTCAGGATGAGCTGCCTTACCAAACCTCTCGTTCTTTAAAGCGTCCGCTGCTCCGCATCAGGTCCCACATAACTTCCGTTCACCAGGAGCCCATTTCGGGACAAGCAGCTCCTGGGCTTGGTGCGTGGCAGCTGAGGCAAAAAAAAACAAAACCGAGACTGCCAAATCTGAATCCGAGCAGAGGAGAGGTCGTTTCGGGCTGAGTAGGGCCTAGCGCCTGGTGGGCCGGGGTTTCTGGGCGTGGCTCACTGCGGCAGTAGCGGATGGAACTTCGCACTCGGCTCCGTTACCACTTCCGGCAATGGCACAGGTTCTGAACAGAAAGCCACCGTGAGATAGCGGAACCACGATGCCAGCACCGCAAAGGCACAAGAGCCGACAAACTACTGCTGCCTCGTCACACGAACCAGGCCTCGGCGTAACATACTCATGGCAGTCTGAGCGCAGAAGGACCCAACAGTCCCCTGAATGCCTAAGTGGATCCCAATACCCTAGCTTCTAGCCTTCTGAAATCAACCAGGTCGCGGGTTGGCTGCGGCCGTCCCCCAAAGACAAGATGCGGCAGGAGAGCTTGAAGTGCTTCCGAGACACCCTGCAAGGCTTTTTGGGATCTGCGGGTCCCCAGATTAGCTGCTTAGCCTCATCGACTAGCGACATGCACCTACCTACCCGACGCCAAAAAAAACCTTCCTTGTCCGCCGCTGCGGTTGTGAGCTGCTCCCGAACCCGCCTCGTCTGCACGTCTTTCCTTGGAGTGCACCAGCGTCTTGAAGTCTGCGTGCCCCGTCAGAACATGCAACGGCTATTGAACACCAACTCCAAGAACCGGAAGCCCATCATATCGAAAGCTCGGAGACCAGATCAGCTGCGCCGAATAGAGCGAAAAGAAATAGTCATGGCATCTGCAAACCTGAAACCACGAACCTGCCTGCCACAGGAAAACCGCCAAAAAGTGGGAACTTTCACTACTCTGCACTCCAAAGCCGGGAAGCTCGGGCACCAGAGCGTCCCAGAAGTCTGCTGCCTGCACCATACGGCCAATCACGAGCTCCGAGCTCTGGGCAGCCACCGCGCGGTGCCTGGGTTAGGGCACCGTCGTAAACGCACCTTTTTACACGCGTGCAGCCTGCAAAGCGTTTGCACACCCGCAAAATTGATAGCTATGGGAGGCTATGGGCTTGGCTATGATGGATGGTTTGGGGTGGCGCGATGAGTTGCAGTGGTAGTCTTCATCTTCACCACCATCATCATCGCAATCATCATGATCGCCATCACCGTCGTGGTGGTAGTAGTCGCGGCAACTCAAAAGATGCGACCGCCCCAGCGTCTCACTTCGAAAGCCCAAATCACAATGTTGACCTGCCCAATCCTTGAGATGTTTGTCGCCTGCACTGTCTAATTGGTTCGCGAAGTACGAATGCCGAACTATCTCGAGAAACACGATTTTGTCCTTCGCACCACAAGCCTCACAATGTTCTCCTCTGAGGACTTGACACTTCCGGCAACGCGCTCAAGGCGACCCCCTCGGCATACCTGGAGCTCTTGCAGTAAGGGTGTGGCCGCAAGACCGAGACATGTCCCACGACGACATGTCAACATCTCACAGCTTCGACGAACCGGGCGAAGAGTCTGTGTACGGTGTCCGAACAAGAGTGGATCGGAAGCCGTGATCCTCTGAGGGGTTCCTGCCCCGTGGAAATCCCTTCCTCAGCCCCTTCGCCGGAACCAGCCCCAACCGGATTTAGAATTTCGGGCGTGGGCTTGTTCTAAACTTGGGTTACGAATGCGTTCCCTGACTGGAACTACTCTTGACGACCCACCTGCTGCAGCAGCAAAGAGGATCCACAGCGCAACAGACACACCCCTGTTCTGTTGACAGAGGGGGCTCGCATTTCCATACCTGCATGTACCCAGCTGTGTCTGGCAGCTGTGTACCATACTGATGCGCTCGGTTCACGTTACAGAAACCTTCCCGGAACCCTCAGCAATCACATCTGACCAGGGTACACGCACTTCAGCTGGTATGCTGGCCGCGCAGGGACCTGATCTTCGGGGCATGCTTCGAGAGCGCGACAGCGAACGGATAGCTTCGACATGGACTTAGAAGACGACACAGGACAACTTCCCGTGCGTGCCATGCAGGGCAGGGGACAGAGCGAGCGAGAGCGAGGGGCAACTTTGCAGCGGCTCATCGTTGGAAAGCATGGGCAACAAGAGCAGTGATATGCAGTGCATGGAGAACTGCAACACTCCACCGGGGATGCCCAGTGTGTCGTCGCATGTCGTCGCAGTGTCTCATTGCGCGTCTCATGTCATGCGAAGTCAAACGATTGGGTCACTGCGCTTGGGTCGATTTTGTGACCCAGGGTTTGACGACCAATCCCGGATTCAGGGAGGAGTAAGTCCTCAATTTAACCATGTTGCTTCCAGAGGATTTGGGCCAAGGGTCTGAGCCTGGCACCTTTAAGAGCCTCTCTGGCTGTGATGTGCCACATCATCGACATAGTGTTGTCGACTTTTGTGCTCGAACAAAAATGACCCAAGCAACTACAAATCAAGCGCTAATAGCTCAAGACCAGAAAACACTTCGCCGTAGTAAGCCCAGACAGGATCCACGCGCCACCCAAGATACCAAAACGCTCTTCACCCCCATGCTTCTCTTTAGAGTCCTTAGAGGTACTGGTAACTCTGCCTCTGCAGAATATGCAGGTGCTGTTGCCGTCTTCTCTTAACTCGTAACACGTAACACCACGTCGTTTTGATTGGTTGTAAACGAAGCGGCTGGGGTCCTGGGTCCAAGGTCTGGCGCTTAGGCTTTGGGCTTGCGGCTGATTTCGGGTTTTGGGGGTTTAGGGTTTGGGATTTCGGGTTCAATCACAGGGTTTACGGTTGGATCATGAGGCGGCCACGAGCAGACCATTGGCGGCATCGGCAATCAATGTGGCAGGCAGAGACGATGGCGGCGCAGATCTGAGATTTCAGTCAAAGGCATCCACTGTCGGCAAGATAAGTTTTGGGGTTCGGTGCCAGTCGATATCGCGAAGAGCCACTGCTGTGTCCTTATCATGAACCTAAGAGACAAAGATAACTCAACTGGAACATACATGACTGAGAAGCATCAAGAAACGGTCTTGACGAAGAAATGTAGTGGGGTCCTTACGTAACTCAGCACTCTCTGTTTAGAAGCAGGGCTCGGTAGCCATGCCTGCCCCTCCATCCCCGAGTTCATGTCAGCGAACCTTAACTCCTCCAAGCTGCGGATGCCCTATCTCGGCCACTGCCGGCGTCGGCGCCACATAGGAAGCGCCGGGAGCCCCGCGAAGGCTGGCGAAAGGCACGTCTTCTTCCTGGCCTGTATCGGGCAGAGATGGGAGAGGCGGGGAAGGACGCGCAAGCTGAGGGTTCTGGGACTCTTGCACAGGTAGTCCAAAAGCACAACAGAGACGAAGCCCGACACCAAGCACTAGGTGGCCGGCCGTCGTTGTATCGCACCACAGCAATGCCGTTCTGCTTGTGGTTCACGACCCATCCTCTCAGGATAGACGTGCGGTAAGAATACGCCCCAGGTTTTTAACCCGAAAAGTTGTTGCATTCTGCATTGCGAGATGTGCCAGGCATGGTGCAGCACATGCCATATGCCCAGCATCATGGAGTAGACATGCCACGAAGTGATATGTGCTTGGCATGTATGCGTAGATTTATGTAAACAAAATACAAAATGCTTGCATGCGCTCGCAATGTGTTTTGACCCCAGGCATGTACCGTAGATGAACAGCTTCAGTAAACTGATAGACAAACAGATGAAAATTTGGGGGGTGGACACATGGATGCATGGAAACATTCATGTCTGTACAGATGCATGAGTGTGTATATGCGTGCGCGTGTGTGTGTGTGTGTGTGCGTGTGCGTGCGTGCGTGCGTGCGCGTTCGTGCGTGCGCGCATTTGCGTTGGCACGTATGCAAAAATGCCATCGCACATCCGACCCCGTCTCAGCCTGTGCTCATCATGTCTCATGTGTTCTGCACTACGCCAGGAAAACCTGCACTTGCCAAAGCAACGATCTATACGGTTACTTGATCAGTTTGATCGCATAGTGGGTTGGGTACAAGAACGTGTCTGTGTGTGTCTGCTTGTCTACTGTTCGTTTTTGTTGGTCAGGGTCTGCATTGCGCGTCCCCTCATGCCCACCTCACCTTGCAGCCTGTGGTCATTCTAAACATGAAAGTATGCATCATGTAGGCCGTCTGTTGAAAAAAAACATTCCACCCCAAGCTACGAAGTAAGCAGATGCTGCGACGACATCAAGTTTACAGGCTTGCTATACTATGCATAGCTGCTGCAATGCCATGGTCGCAAGACAATATGTTAGTCCCGTGCAGCCAACCGCAAGGAACAGATATTTTTCATGACCGCACGACCTCTGGATAAAACCTGGCCTTGGAACCATAGCGGTCCCCCGCGAAAGGGCGCCTGGCGGCGTGGCATGCGCTTCCTACAGCTAAACAACCCTCTTCTACTAGAAACATGCATGCGCTACACCAAAGCAGGCTAAAGCTCGAAAGCAGGTGATCTTACCGTGCTAGCCGAGAGAATACAAGACACATTGACAATGCACTGAGTGCAGGGGAAGAATCGGCCCACAGAACCTCACACCACTTTTTTCCCTCTCGCATGGCTAGGATCAATGCCCACAAGCGAGGTTGCTTAGGGAGGATTAAGCTATAAAGATTGATCGAACACGTGACTTTGGATATCGGTAACCGTATGTCTAAAGTTCAAGCTTGGTGGCTGGCTGCATTGTCCAGTGATGACGAGCCCACGTCAGTTCCGTGCAGTTGTGGCATGGTGTAAATGGCCCGTTGAAGCGTGGTTCTGGTCATTGTACGCGGTTCTGGCTGTGATCCCCGGGCTGTCACAGATTCATGGAGCGATTCCTCTGAACCCACCTTCGACTTTCGCATGCCCGGCAAACCAGCAGGCCATGGCCGAGAAGAGTCGGGGAAACCCATTCGAGAACCTGTATTTCTTAAGTACCCGGACGTAGGCCTCCACAGCAGTGCCTTTGGCGAAAGCCTGCCTGAAGCCGGGCTCAGCAGCAAGATTCAGGATGACGATCGGACAAAACACGCAACCAATCATCGCTGCCAGCATCATCCTTCTCAATGAAGCATCTCTTCTCTGTCATCCGCACTTCCCGAACTCTGCTTCTGTGGAAAGGTATGTACTGAAGAAGCTCCATATTCACAAACCCCTACCCGAAGTCTCCAAACGGCCCAACACCGTTTGCAGGGAGCGGCGTCAACTCCGAGCTCGGCGGAGATGCGGCAACCGCGGGTGTCGAAACGACCTGTTACAAACACGACGCATATTCGAGTAGAACACGATTGACGATCCCTACGGAATAACGGCAAAGCTGCGGCTCCCAAGGACGATAAGGCCAGGCTCAACATTGTGAGGGTGATCGTCCTACTGGACATGAGCTATGTTTAGCACGGGGAGCCCATCCTGAAACGAGTCGAGATCCAACTCCTAGTGTCAGCATCGCTGGATATGTGCTGATGCATGCTCGCCATCCGGAAACGCAAAGGGACGCCCAAGAGGAAAGGGAGGAAACAGAATAGCAGCCACAGTGGCAGTGCGCAGATGAATTCACCCCCAGGCTGGGGCGACCTCAGACCCGGATCCACGTCAAGATCGACTTCTGTAGCCTAAAGGCCTAAAGAAAGTGTCACGAGGCCTCCGTCGGGCGCCCAACTTCCGCTAAGGCAGAGAGCAACTTGCGCAGCTCCTTGGCCGATTTCTTCGAGGGACGTATGCGTTCAGTAGGCAGGAGGCGGCATCATCACGCGGGTAAGGCTGCTCAGAGGCCATGATCATCGCCACCATCATCGAAATCGTCATCATCGATATGTCGACTTCTGTCTGCTTTTCAAGGTGCCGAGGCTGAATTTCTTTCGGGCCCGCTTGATGCGTTGGACGTCAAAGATTTGAGTTGGGGCCTGTGCAGAGGCTATTGAAGGCCATGGCATCCCGAGAGATTCGAGGCCTCGGTGTGCTGTCGGCTTAGTTTTGAGTTGAGGGGAAGTGTGCGGTTCTGCGGTCTCCGCTCTCTGACAAGATCCAGAACCTACTATGGTGGGGACCCATGCAGGCCCCAAACACTCCCATTCCTTGCTTAGAATTTCTCTGCTGACTCGTTATAAGCAGGACGGATCCGGGATCCTGCCGTACAGTATGTGTCTTCCGAATTCCGAACCAACACACTGTGGACTTCCATCAGCGGTGTGGGTAGGTTCTCCTGCGAAGCCCGGGGGAGCCTTTTGTGCATCGCTCCGCTTTGCTTAAGCTCTTCCACACTGCGGCGCACGACTGCACAGGGAAGCGATGCAGGATGCGAAGCGAGATCCTTGCCTGCCGGCAGGAGGTTCTCAAAGAGGACTCTGCGGAACATTCGGAGAGAAGGGTCCGTTGACCCAAAGTTCTCCGAAAGCTCCCACCAAGACCAGGCCTCTGGGTCGCAAGGGTCCTGCATGGCCTGCAGTGCACGGACAAGTATCTGACGCCGCAGCTGCACCGCCTCTTTCTTCTGCGCATGCTCCAGGCCTTCCACTGCTGACCTGTACGCCGCCGCGCCCAGCTCCACGCGGTCTGAGGCCGCAGTCGCAAGAAGGACAGCAGCGCCTCTCCAGGCATAGCCCCAGCGGCAGGCGTCCAAAGCAGAGCTGTAGCCGATGACATCCTTGCTTATGGACCCTTTAAGGGTGATGAGAGCACGCTCCCATTGCGCAGCACGACTGCTGCTGGCGATGGCAGCATTCAAGCAAGCGGTTTGGGTGGCGAGGTCGCCCTCTGTGTTCTGGGCTTTGGACAACCAGGACAGCGCCGGCTCCCACGAACTGCCGGTGGCACAAGCCGATAAAATAACCACCATCGTTAGCAGAGACGGTGCTACGTCAGCATGAAAAGCCTCCTCAAAAAGATGCAATGCTTGCTGCCATTTGTGTCCTCGCTCACATGCCGATGCAGCTGTATTTACGGTGTCTGTTCGGCACACCCGGGCAACGTAGAGGTTCGTCAGCAAATTGATGGCGAGTTGCCACTGGTGCCCCTCCTGGACAAAGTGGCGACAGCAAGCCCTTCTAGAAGACCGTAGCTTCCCCAATAATCCATAGGCCCTTTCGCAGCATTCCTGAAAACCCTAAAACCTGGAGGCCCCAAACCTTTGCCTTAATTGCGTTCCTCGCAGGCTGCTATCCCGATGTTCACCGCCATCTCACTCGCAATGCGCCGGCGGCCCATCGCAGAGAGCAGCGCCAAAGCAGGCTGCCAGCGCCGAGCGAGGACACAGCCGTGCATCGCTGCTCCGTAACCTCCGCATGACCCCGGCCGATCTACAGCACTTTACAAAGCGCTTCAAAACATAGAAGGCCTGGCACAAGAAGGCAAATGAAAAAAGGCGAAAGCTTCCTCGCAGAACTATGCAAAGTCGCCCACTTCGTCTTGTTCGCATCCAGCCGTCCGGCCTTCTTCCAACAGCTCCAGCGCCTCCGGCCCCACACCAGTCTTCTTGAATGACATGAGCCAAAACCAAAAACAAATCTCACCATACGAAGCCCCGACGCACCAGAGCCTCCCGCCAGCGACGCCCGCGTGCGGCAGCCGTCACGGCTGCCCCGAGCACCGCGAGTCCAAGGCGCCAACGATGCCCGGCACCACCAGGCCCCAACACCTGAAACTTTGCAGTAGGATCGGGCAGTTAAGGGAGTGTAGATCGGCTGGCTCTGGCTGAATGGGTAGATGGCTGGTGAGAGGTGTGGTTGACGGTTCGCAGCGAAGGAGCGCATTCCCTTCTAAATCTCATCTATGGCTGATGGCTGAACTACCCACAGGCCCCTAAGTAGTTCCTTTTTGTGGTTTATACTTAGAACCCTATAAATAAGGTAATCCCAAGACGGAACTACTTAGGGGCCTATGGGTAGCTGAAGAGAACGGCAAGCGACTGCTAAGGCGTGCTGCCACCTGCCGCTGCGACCCCAGGCCGTGACGAGCATGGTGCAAGCAGTGCTGTCCAGCTGCGCCCTTGCGAGCCCGCTGATTCTGAATGACTGGCATTGGAAGTAGTACAGTACGAGGTTCTGGCGACTACTCTTGCTTCTACTCTAAACACCCCTCCTACTCTAAGAACTCATGACTCATAATCATTATCATTATCCTTACTTCTCTTGAAATGAGTGGATGTAGCGGCTGCTTCTAGCTGCACCTCGCAGGCCCCTCCACCCCAATTCCCAAAGGCCAAAGTTCCCAAAACCTTACCCGAAGCGACCTTCCACCGAGGAGTGCTACAGCTTGCTGCCAGTGCCGCGCTGCCTGGCACCACATGCCGTGATGAGGAGTAGATTCTTGAACAGAACCAGTTACGTGTGCGTATAGAACAAAGCGGTACCACCGGTGCGTCGCAAGCGTCATCGTTTCTGCAGTCTTGTCCGAATCACAACAAACATGTGGTGGAATCCGCGCTAGCAGAGTCAACATTGGATGAGCAGCCCTCCCCTCCACTGAAAGAGACAAGCGTGCAGATGCCTCGCAGGCGCCTGCGGCAGCGGTGAAAGTGACAAGGTCTGGCGGCAGCCTGAACGAGCTCCTAGCCTCTGCAAGTACCCCTTTGGAGGCTGCTGAAGACCTACAGCATCTGGCACCTGCTGAAGCAACGACCTCCAACATTTCCCGAAGATGCAATGCACCTTGCCGCGGCCATGGACTGGAGAAGCACGAGTGCCGCTTCCCACCGGGCTTGTCGACGGCAGGCCTTCTGCTATCTTCTGGCAGCCGAGAAGTATGACCCTGTTGTTGCCGCCGCTTCTCTACCGGCGAAGCGAGCCGTAGGCCAAGCTTTCTGCTTACCAGTATTGTTGATCTGAAAAACATAGCTTCGTCGTCATGGGGTTGTACTGTACTGTCTAACACGGCCTATGGACGCAGAAGCCGAGTCTTATTGAAGCCGGGTAAACTTTCCGATCATGTGATGGATGTTTAAGCAGCGGCTCAAAATACAAGTGCGAAAATCTTCTGACCGCAACGCTGGCTTGGCATGCACGAAGCTTCAGCGAGTGCAACCGAGATGCCCCTATGGCTGCATTCCAACTTCGAAGTGTGGCCATACACCTGCAGAGAAGTCATGCAGCCATGGTGGCTGCAGGAAATCTCCCGGACCCTGGGCTCATGTAGCCGCTGGCCATGAGCTGTACTCCAGCCAACTTCCATGGCAGTCGAGCAGCAAACAACTGACCCTGCTTTCGGGACTTTTCTGCAACCAGAGCTGCAAGCTCGGGAAGGGATTTGGACAACATTTTGTGTGAACATGGGCTCTAGGCTCTAGGGATGGAGAAAGGTATCATCTCCCAGCTTTTGAGCCGGAATTGCAACCAGGGCGGAATCTACTAGAGAGCGGATGTCGAAAGCCACATCCATGTGGATGAAGGGCTGCCTGCATCCTGATCGTCGCTGGCCACAGTCTCGGCTTCTCTCCAGAAGAAGCACAAGTAGGTTGACGGATACACCGGCCGATTTCTGAACCTTCAAACAGCCTTCAAGCTAGTCAAACGACAATGGACCATAACTAAACCAGCGACCTCAACTCCAACACCTGGGGGCCAAGAGTCCTCGACCAGCTGCTTAAACAAAGGCCGCTCCGTACCTGATTTCTGTTCATACTCAAACGCACAGTGAGCCCCTTTTAACCGACAGCATCCAAGAAGCTTCGGGGCGTTGGTCTGACTTTGGGCCGAAGTAATGGGCTTCGGATCTGCTGGTGGCATTGAAATGCGAGTGTTCGGATGTAGGGCGAGGCAGAGCAGCTTGATGATCTATCTAAACGATTCAGTCAGCACTCCTCGCATGTTGGAGATTGGGGATTTGCCAGACATTTCGTTGCAAATTGTAGCTGCACAGCAACAAAGCGTTCACACTTGCGCACCCAACAAGTGCACAACAAGCGCACAAGCTCAGGAGGTGGCTGCTGGCATACGCTGGACATCAACCTAACCTACCCCATCGCAAACCTCCCAGCTTCTTGGATGTTCTGGACATAGGCTTATGGGCCTTTGGACTACGAATCAGCACCAGAATCCGTATGAATTGAGAAGTGGTCTGGTGGTTGGGCCTTGGTTCTCTGTTCAGAGCGAGGGCTTCAGAGGATGATGGGCTGACCGTGCACCTTGTCGCACTGAGCATGTAGCAGCACTAGTACTTGTATGATGGTCAGGGTAAAGCTAGGGGCAGCAGTCGAGAGGCCTGCAATTCAAAGCAAAACAGTAGGTCCGCAGGTAGTCACAGCAGCTGGCCAGGAAACACTTCGTCCTTGCCCGTTAACAGAAGTCCGATTTCCTCCGGAACCCGCTCCATAGACCCACACCCTCGTAAACCATAAACTCCTGCATCCCAGACTTGGAATTTCCACCCAAGTGTCTCGGAAGGCGAGTGCAACGGAAGGCGAGCTCGCTCATTGCCTACCAAACAACATGCCAAGACTGAACCACCCTTTTCCACAGGCTTGAACTGAGCTCGCCCGGCCAAATCCCTCGCAGCACATCGCACTCGTGGCGAGATGCGCAAGGCTAAGTACCACCCTAAACCCTAAACCCGAAACCCTAAACCCAGAAGTGCTACGATTTGGACTTGGTGCACTTCTCAACCTCTGCTGAGGTTGGACGAGATTTTGAACTCTCCAAATCGGAGATAACACACAGAGACCGTGGCAAACTCGCGAAACCAGTGGCGTCGAAACTTGCAGAGCGTATCCCGTGGATTTTTCTCATGGCAGATTCAACAAGACCCACTGCACTCTCCAGGGGTTGTTCTGAATTGGAACACCCTTCAATTCAAGCTATCCGTTGTGTCGCACATCAGGGCCCACAAAGGGAGCATAGCGTAGCAACTGCCATCGTCGGTCATTCCCGGTGCGGACCTCAGCGGTGCGCGGGGCAAAGCTTGCAGTCTGGTCCAGCATCTGCTGGACTTTCTCCGAACCTCAGCTTTGGACTTGTGGCCCTCGAAAGACCCACCCGCTTGCGGTTGCTTCGAGATCTTTCAGGTAATGAGAAGGTACTGCTAAGGCCTAAGAACCTATCTGACTGTGGAATCACGGCAACCGTGGTCTAGGCGAATGCCATCATGATCCCGAGCATTTCGCTACAGTAGGGAGAGGGGGGATTGTTGCATCTGTGGGGTTACAGGCTTCGACTTCGCATCATGCTCAGGCTTTCGTAGACATTTCTGTACTTCACACTTTGGTAGACCCTCAATCCCTTCTGCATCTGAGGACTCTGCAGGCTTGTCACACCCTACATTCCGGTAGGCACGACATGAACCCGTGGCTTTCAGTTTCCGTGCCTACACTGCTGGTGTTGCGGGCAGCGCAAGGTCGGTCGCACCAGGGCTTCCAGGGTTCGGACTTTCCAAGGTGATTCCCTCGTCGTGTATTTTACTCAATCCCCGCCAGCAGTGGCGCATTTTCCGTGAAATCGAACCCACCACCGCGTCTTGTTCATCGTTCTTGCGAAGACACGAAGCCATACTTCTGCACTGACACATTCGGACACCCGTACAAATAAGCAACACTGACCATTGACCGACCGTGAAGCCACGAAAATTTTAAAGGTGCATTGCTCTAGACGTTCCTGGCCCCAGCTGAGACATGCAGTCAGGTCTCTTCCTTGCAGCCAATCCACCTGCGCTGGGCCCAACAGGAAGTGCTCTGCACCGGAGCCCCTGTAATGCATCCTTCTTGTGAATGTGCTTGAAGAATACCCTGGCAGGTGCCCTGAAGGGAACCGAAGTTTGAACCGTCGATCCATCGTGAAGCGTCAACACTTCTTTCTAGCCTCATGCACCGCTTCCAAGCGTGACGTGAAGCTTCAGGGCTCGGAATGCAGTACTGCAACGATGTTCCATGTCCGTCAAGAGCATAGCTTCTCCTATCTGGGAGCAAAGATGGCATTCAGATGTTTGCCGAGCCACCAGGTAGTTGTACTCCCCTGACTGGCCACCCGGCCGGCAGATAGCAGGCGGCACACCAGTGAGCAGCTCAAGAAGCACCATGCCAAAGCTGTAGACCTTACCGGGTTAAGGGTTAAGGGCTTATGAGCCTATGTAGGGCCTAGTACTTTACCGTGGTGACCTTTAAAGCTTCAGGTTCTTGGATCTCAGAAAAGATGTAACGGCTGGGGCCGGATGCACATTGGATCTACACAAGGGGGAACACCGGCCCTTTCTGTGGGGAAGGCGAGGGCCAGCCAGAAGAAGCAGCCGGACACTTAATTAAGAGTCCGGGCAGAAAACTTTGCATCCAGGATCCAGGCCTGTGGGAAAGGCAGCGGGACCCTAAAACCCGTAAAGGCCTCAAGCCCCTGTGAAGCAAACCCTGCCTCGGCACCTTCGGTGATGAGGCCCGTACCTCAAGGGGACGCTATGGATTTCGGTGCTTACACAGGAAGTAGGGGTAGTGGTAGTGGGGTGGCAGCCGTAGCCGTAGCAGGAATAGGCAAGGGAGGCAGCAGCAATAGTATTGCAGCAGTAGTAGTAGTAGTAGTAGTAGTAGTAGCAGCAGCAATTTTATAGTAGCATTACTCATACCAGTGGTTTAAGCAGCGTGTCAGGCTGATATTTGTGGTCAGCAGTCAATAACTAGCGGTTCGTCATGAGTAGCTAGTGAGCGTGAGCGCACAAGGGGCAAAAGAAACGAAAACCAACAAATTCCCCCAAGCACTAGCGCAACACTGGCAGCACTAGACTATTGCAAGAGATTCATAGTTTTCAGCTGCGACGGACGCGGAGCTGCCATAGGCTTCGAGCTGCAGAACTCTTTGGGAAGTGGGGGCAAGGGCTGAGATATCAGATTTCTAACCGAAAAGTCTTTAGAGTCAGGGGGCGGAGGTACTCTGGGCAAGCGTAGCCCACAGTTCCACCAACTCGGTGCACCTTGTGCTGCGAAGCACCTCGGCCGAAGCACGGGCAGTGCAGCCGATACTGTCCGCAATCAGAGTCAGGTGGGGCAGTACAGTGGTGCTGCAGTGCAGTGCTGACTTCTGTCGCTGGATCTCAACTCTGTCTTGAAAACGGCTTGTCTTCCACCTCATTGCGTGCCATGATGCTGGACAAGCATGCAAGACCTCAGAGATGGGCACGGGCTGCAAAGATGCCCTCACCCTATAGCAAGTGCTAAAATCCCAAACCCAAATCTTCCCAGCTTGTCGGGAGATTTGTCCGTCTGTCTATCTAGATTCATGTCGTATGCGGCATTTTGCCATACCCTTGGAGCATCTCTTGTGCAGATACTCATACTCATCCACTGACCTATACAGTAGAGCCCTCTAGACTCTGAGCAGGCGAGGCTCCAAAATCCGCCATTTTGGCCGTGCCATTTTTATCCAGCCTCGAGAAGCTGGGTGCATCTACCACAAGCACAGGCAGCTTCTATGATTCAGGGAGCATCAAAGAACCGTGGCAGACATGGCGCTTCGGCACTGCGCCGCTTGGCTTGTCTTCCAAACTGACAATGCAGAAAGTGGCGGTCAGATGCAACGAAATGATCAAATCTCTGCCATGACGAAGCAGTTTGTCATGGATGCTTGCGAACAGGCTGCAAAATGTTCTGCGACTTGATGTCGCGATGAAAGGCCCTGCATGCGGCAAGCTTTTGAGGTGAACCCCTGCACCAGATTCACAAGATGAGCTCAAACCCATGACGCCAAAGCTGCCTCCACTCTAGAATCTGGGCTTAACTGTGAAGACATAAGGCTATAAGGCATACTCCAGGTTGTAAATGCACAGCTCACCTCGTCCTGCAAGACTCCTGCTTCGTGAAAGCAGGCATCACCGACGCATGCATCAAAAGCGGCAAGCAACACATATGCCCATGCATGGGATGTAATTAGCACTCGGATTTTCGCTTCCCTCTCCCACTGGCTGCCTTGGGGTCATATTGTGCAGGTGTGAGAGCCCGCAAGCCGCGTCGAGCGCAGCGCTGAGGCGTTCTCGGCCACCGAAAAGCTCCTCCACCACGTCTCCGGCTAGGAAGCCCCGGAATGCTGCACAAGACATTCAAATTTCTCACTCAATCGCACCGAATTAACACTCTCGGCCAAAAGCCTCACCATCCCGCGCTCCGAACTCCGAACTCGAGAACCCGTAACTGCAACTGCCAAAGCACTTCTTTTCTTTTGCATCCTCCACTTACACCTTTGGCTCGCAAAACCTGGAAGGTGCTTGGCTGGCTCGCGACACGGGTATCTTGAAGCATTCCCAGTAGCAACGACTCCAAGAATCAACGCCCCTGTGCTTTTCTCCGAGTTCTAAGCTCCCAAACCCTCCAGCGGAGGCTCCTTGCGATGCCGACCTGGAAAGTCGCGATCCGCTGTAAATATTTTGGGCATTGAGGGCTCGGAGTCGTTGAAGCTTATAACTTATGAGGTCTTAGTCTTAGACAAGGGGTTGGATTGCTCTGCTGATCATTATTGTGAATATGTGGGGTCCGGGCTTGGGTTCAAGTATTGCTTTGCCAAGCAGAAAGGGCGCCACGCTTTTGGGAATAGGTATTTTTGTCCCATGGTTCCGGTTCAAGACGGATCTTGTCCGAGCTATTCAAGTTGCAAAAGGCGATGGTTTAGCCGGTCACTCAAACGTCAATCGGTCCAGCTGAGTCTTCTGTCTCTGCTTCCGCTCAAGCAAAGGGGCAAGCGGACGCAAGCTCTACTGTGTTGGGGAGCGCACTGGTTCACATCTGGGGTCCGGATGAACAACAAGGTGTCTTTGCAGAACACGTGGCTCCGTGATAGTCTTTGTGCCACATCACCACCAGCACAGAACCTTGTAGCTTTGCTGGGCCAGGCTTACTCTTGGTAGTACTTCACTACTTCCACCTCTCCATTACATGCTTGAGATTGCCTGAGCCTGCTTGAGCCGAGGTGCTCGTAGATGAGGCTGCGCCATCCAGTGGCGGCGTGCCTCTGAGAATCCCAAAAGGAGCGGGTGCTCTCAGCGCCATTGGAACCACGGAAGTGAAAGTTAATATGAGGGATGACAGTCGTGGAAACAGCAGCTCCGGACAAGAATAGGGGCGGCGCGAGGGTCAGCAAATTAGAGCTGAAAAAAGGAGGAAGCTCGTCAGGTAAACTTACCTGATGCTTTGAAACGAAAAGCGAGAAATATCGAGAAATGATGAGTAAAGTGTGTGTGGACCGGCTTGCACCTCGCACTGCTAGACGTTGCTCTCCCTGGATCCGTCACACAGCCCCAACGTGCGAATCAAATTTGTACTCTGCCCATGCCGGGCCGTGCATGTCGGGCAGCTAAGTATTCCTGGTTGAATACCAGTACCAGAATTTGGTATTCGGAGTCACAGCTGAAGCAACATCAGCACCTTCATCATCATCATGTTCCAGCAGCAGCAGCGGCAGCAGCAGCAGCAGCAGTAGCAGCAGCAGCACATGTTTGTTGGCTCGGGCACGGTAATGTTCTTCATTTCCCGACACGTGGTTTCTGACTTGCCCTCCAGGCACCTGACATCGACAGCCGCTCATGTTGAAGCATTGGAATCAAGCCTAGCACTCCGGCTCTGTCCATCCCAAACCCACGCACTGCCGTTGTGCGGATGCCTGAATTGAAACTTTCCCCCTTGAATAAAAACTTTTAGCCTCTTCCCAGCTGCCTGGCAAAGCCCATCAGGATTACGAGGTTCGGATGTCGGAAACGTGACAGGACGCGAACCTGGCCGGTCGAAAAGCAAACATCCAACGGTTGAGACGCCTTTCGACCTTGTGGGTGTAGGATGGTGTGGGCTGCTGCCTGTATGAGACCTTGCTTACGTAGGTACTGCACGAAGCTAACAAAAACACGCAGAGCTAGACTCTACCGGCAGGACCCACAGCCATGCTGAGGATTTTTGGGAAGGTCTTGTTCCCCACCTCGTCTTCAAAGCCACCTTCTTCTGGCACCTGCAGGACCTGCCCAGATATTGAAACTGTGGAAACCAACTTCAGCTTGCTCTACCTCTACCCTCTAGTTTTTCCCTCCCACTTAGCAAGGACGAGCCCGCATTGCAGGGGAGCAGCACTGGCCACTGTGCACATCAACACTAACACAGTAAAGTGTGGTACAGTATGATATGATATAATATAGTAGAATACCGTACAGTATAGTACAGTATAGCATAACATAGCATGGCATAGTACATTATAGTATCGTAGAGTATTCGTAGAACATCATGCAGTATAGAAAAAGAGTCGTGCCTTGATCGCCACCTCGGTTCCATCATTCATAGTCCCCTTATACCTCAAGCATGGAACGGGTACATTTGAAGCGTCTTCGAGAACCAGCATGCCGTCTGACTCGCCAAGTTACACCTGGCCGAAAGACCCAGAGCCCAGTAAGCAGGATTTGTCGAAGCCTTGCGTTGCGCATCGAAGGTCCTCCTCGCTGTACCTGCCAGGCCATGGCCACGCGTCAGCTGGTACATGAAAGTCGAGACTCTAGAATATCAACTCATACTATAAAGTATATTGGACTCATAGGACTAACATAGGAATCTGGGTTATAGTACGTTGTAGAATGCTGCCGAACTTTCCGGTCACTGTCGGCTTCCCTTGATCCGCATCTCTGGGGCTGAATGGTTTAAAGGCATCAGGGGTGTGTGTGAAGGCGCGAGCTAGCCGAAACCAAGATGGGGATTATTGATCAGCAACTCAATGGCCCATGAGGTCCGGGACGGGATGCTTACATATCTTGAGATACAAATGACATGCTGCCCAGCCGCTCATTGTTGGCCTGGTTCAGGTGTGAGTCTGTTCGAGGTGCATCTCCGTTCAGGTACTCGCCTCACTGCAACAAGCACACGATTCGGCGAGGCACTGCGACTGCGAAAGTAAGGCTTGTTGTATTATTGCCTGCCCCTCTGCTGGAGATGATCTCGAAATGTGGGAAGACATAGGAAGCCCCCGCGACCCAGGTCCAGGTGCCTTTTCGGCTGAGATGGTTCCTTGCAGCCGGGCCGCGCCACTTTTCCAGAAATCCACCAAATTCCATTCAGGTCAAAAGCATGCATACCCTGTTGTCTAGGAGCATATGAGCCGCACGTCCAGAATTATAATTGGGTTGGAAGGCTGGCAAGTGTCTGTGCTTCGATGTAGAACACCATCGCAACCATCATGTGACAATACTGAGACTGGGCTGAAGCTGCGGCCGTTTGTCCTTCCAACAACTGTTCAGACCAAAGACGGTGGCGTACCGAAATACAAGAGTCAGAACTCATGGCGATTTGAAGAACCAACTGCGCGCGTCTGAGTTCCGGCCTACGGCTGCACCACGACTTGTCGACCCTTTGAGGAAGATTACGGCTCGTGCTGGTTCTGGGGAGACTGTGCAAGCCCATTGCGAGTGGAGTGTAAATGCCACCTGGCTTTAAAACCTCAACCCTCCCTCGATCGCACGCTTAATCCGCTGCATGCATCCGCAAGCATCTCCAGTAGATGTCAGAGACAAGGGCTAGGAAGCCGGATTCGGCAACCTGAACCTACATTAACAGCTTCACGCTCATCGAATTTCATTAACGTTTCAGGGCTGCGCCAAATGTGGTTCCCTTGTCTGGGACGCTCCTTTTGACAACCCGCATGCGTGCGCAAGCCATGCGATAACCAACGATTGGCGCTACGCTACAGTATGCTACAGTACTGTGTCTGTGCAACTTCTGCAAGATGGTGAGCTGTTGCTAATCTCGTCCCAGGCTCGCGAAGGCCCCCACACATGTCATCCGGCATGCGAATTTACAATTCAGATCTTTGACGCTAAGAAGCCTTGGTAGAGTAAAGATGCCAACAAACATCCCGTCATCGCTTGTCTCACGAGTGCAGATGTCGCTCCAAGCAACCTGATTCAAGCCAACAGTTGACACCGAAAAGGATTGGAAGATGCTGTCGATCTAACACGTGAGCATGCTGAACAAGGACATCCGAAGCTGGTTCTGAAATGCAAATCTGCAGCACCTGCCGGATGATGATGCAACGAATCCAACTTTGAACCAAGCAGCATTGTCGAAGCTGCAAAAAGGACCGAACCGAGCGTCGATGCAACCAATGCCCACTTGAGCTCCACTAGCATGCCAGGTCTAGAAACCTTTGAATCCAGGGCCTCTAAGCGATGTTCCAAGCTTGCCAACATCTCCAGAATCCTCTCTTCTCTGGAACTATCGCAGGACGGTGGGCTGTGGGGGATGTTGACCACGGGCGATGTAGTGTTGTCTTCCCTGCGCTGGGATTCTACCTCGCCACTTTTCGAAATTGGCGTGCAAAGCCCGACATCCACCACCAAAGGAATGTGATCGGACCCCAAGCCGGCAACCAGTTTCTGTCTGGACTGCGGCGGGGGAGCTGCAAGGACACCTGCACAAGTTCTCAAGCGTCTGGGTTTGCAGCAGGTGCGTTGTGAGTAAAGAATCACAATTTGCACGCCACCTTTCTGCCCTACACTTGTGGGCCATGCTCCTGCATCTCCTGCCTGTCACTGCTAATCTGGCAGCACGCGAATGGTCTGGTCGCCGCTGTGCGGGCAAGAAGAACCTGGCGAGTGGATGGCAAAGCCCCACTTTCAATGGCTGCCGGTGAGGTTTCGGATCTCACAGCTCGGACGCTTCCGGCAGAGTGTCTTAGATGCGATAGGTTAGCTTTCGGGTTTCGAGCATGTACTGAATGCGTCTCTGTTTGCTCAGCTCCCGGCACGAAATCCAAGGTCTCCAGTGCATTGGTCATCGGCTCCGTTCCAAGAACATGCGCATATGCGCTTATCATCTGATACTTCAACCACTTTGTCGTCAGCATCTGGTACAAAGGTCCTGGCAGGTTCCACTGGTACCCTACGTGAAGCCTCTCTTACTTAGACTTAGACAGGTCCCAAACGTCACGCGTGGTCCTTCCAAAATCCGTGATGGATGGTATCCAGCTGATTTGATGGCTGCCACGAGAAAGCCGATGGAGTCTTGCCCCAACACGCCTTTCGTGATGAGCTCGTACCTCGGAGGCACGCGGATGCAATTAGGTGTGCTGAACTTACCTCAATCGAACTCCGGGCGCTTCTCGGTGCAGGGCGGCCAAAACACAGACCTTTTCTGAAACGTAGAGAGACACATCAGGCAGCAAGCCAAGGAGAAGCAAGTTTGCGATGAAGCACGCATACGGACATCATAGCGCGACTTAGAAGGATGAAGAACGGGATTCACACTCTGTTTCTGAAAGGACACCGTTTCACAGGGGAAGCATCAAACCAGAACCCCGGCAAACCACATGGGGTGCAAGCAACACTCCAGCTAATACCATCTAAATACACTTCTTTATCCGCAACAACAAGTTTAAAAAACTCTTTAGTTTCTTCTTTAGTGTCTTCTTTGGGTTCGTCTTCAATAACTTCATTAGTCTTTATTTCAGTAGCTTCTTCATTTTTGACCTCTTCAACTTCTTCACCACTCGTTTTTAGCATAGTCTATTATTTCTACATAGATATTTATTAACCTCTAAAGAATGTTATTGTAAAGCTTATATCCACCCCATTTAAATTAACAACTCTGTTTAAATGGTCGGTTAATCTAAAATTTAATCTCCTCAATAATTTTAGACTGAGTCATTCACCGGAGTCGGTTGCCCACTGCTAAAGGGAAAAACGGCCATCCCCACACATGTGCGAACTCGACCAGGATGGCGGGCGGAAGTGTCTTCAGTTAGCGGCTCCTCGAGTTCAAACTCGCGACGGTACGTTCTGGACTCTGGCTACAGCTGAGTCTGAAGTCGATGCCCAGCTCACACAATAAACTACCACTATTCCATCACCAGTCGAGCTCTAGTCCCCAGTGATTGCTGCTTACTTCGTTCAACGATACAGTCCGAATTGGGCACGCTCCGCCCTTTGTCTCCGGGAGATAGCGGGCGTTTTTGCATTGGAGTGGCAAGGATCGGCTGTCGAGCGCCTGCTTGTTCCGACAGTGACCGCAGCTCCGACGTCAGAGGCCGTCGCGCGCACCACTTGCTTTCGGGGCCGCACGGGGCTCCGAAGGATGGCGCCAGGTCGCCTGTTCGGCTACAGATTCTACGATCTCCGTGACCTCCACACCGCCAGAGTTGACGGCCTATCGGGCTCCCGCAACAAAGTGTTCATAAGTGGAGCTGAGGCAAGGCTGGCTCTGAAAGGGTATGGTGGAAAGCCACCAGTCCACAACAGCGCCGCGCGGTCGCATTGCCCTAGACCGAAAGCCAAAACAAGAGGACCATGTCCACGCAGGCTTTGCATGATGCGGATTTTTTGACTGTTCGAATAGAACCTGATAGAATGCTCAAACCCAAGGGATCACGAAACCCATGAGTGCAGTTACGGCACACCGGACTGGCGATGGTCTGCTGCTCGGAGTTTGGGTCCACAAATGTTTGAAACTTGCCGCTCGCAACACCTTGCCTTCAGGGGTAAGGCTCTGGCGCAGTACCAGTACTATAGCAGCTCGCACCACTATTGCGTCTCGTCCTGCTGCTGCTACTGCTGCTGCTGCTGCAGCTCCTACTACAGCTCCTGCTACTGATGCTGTTACGCTTTCAGCACACCACGACCGCCACCACCACCCTCACCGCTACCACTCCGCCTGCTGCTGCTGCTGCTGCTGCTGCTGCTACCACTGTAGTAGCAGTACATATCGTCGTCGGTATCATCGCCGTAAAACAACAGACAAACAGCTCGGCCGTGGATGTTATTCTCATTCATTCTAAGCTTTGCATCCTCATCTTCCGAAAGATGTATCGGGCATGGCAAGCAGAACTCCACAGCCTTCAAAACGCAAGGTTTCAGGTTTTGGTCCCGACAGTCCGCGAAGTGCTGCCCAGGAACATGACGGTGGTCGCCATCTGGTCAAAGTCGCCCTCTTGGGCGATGTGCTTGGATAACAGGTCGAAGGACATCTGCGGATAATATGGCGGCACGTTGAAGTCCCCAGCGACAACTACCTCCGACGGGTATCTCAAAAGGCACAGATTCAGACGCTTCCTCCTGCAATCTACCTACTCCCGGTTCCCAGTTCCTAGCCGGGCATACGGAATAAACGCTCTGCCCTCCGCATGCCACCCTTGTGCGTGCATTCCACGTTCCACAGACAGCCATGCTACATGGAGTTGAATACAACCCAACGAAACCCCAAAAAGGGCGAGTACAGAGGGATCCTGCTGTTTAGGACCCGATTCTTCGGCACATTCATTCTTTGGGATCGGACCTGACGACCGGAACCAAAATTTTGCCGAGGAGGCCAGCAGACACTCAAACTCGCATAGTAGCGGGATTCGTGCTCCAAGACGCGCTCCATGCTATCCATGAGCATCAGCGTCTGCACGGCTTGGATATCCAGGCGCATGGGAAGCAAACTGATAGGGTTCGCAACGATGTACCTTAGGGCTGAAAGACTGAAGGGAGTCCGGAGAAAGCCAAGACTTCCGGGATCAAGGAAAACAAGAAAAATTTGCAGATCCCGTCCGGCTGCGCTGCCCCAACCAGCAGGGCATGCTGCTCTTTGCGGAGCTTACTGCCCGATTTGATGCCAAGGACAATTAGAAGCCCAGGGTGCCTTCAACTTTGTCATAACCGTGGATGACGGAAGACTTCAAGGTTTGATCTGAATTTGGTATAACAATTATACTTTCCTAAACTTCAAACAGCAATGATACGGATTTACTAACAGACTAAAAAGGAATGTCTCACAACCTCCCGGGTACCCCTTGGAGAAGAACCTGCTCTGCTGGTCCTGTCAAGTGCAGATGGGGAGCACAGAGAAACTCTCGGCTACGGACTGAATTACAACGACTGCTGATGTAGGAACCTGATTATGAAACCCTGGTCCAGAGAGCCCGAAGAAAGTCCTAAGCTTTCATAATCAGGTTTCTATATTACTGACTACTTCTTTTTGCCGCGAAAACACGGAATCAGCTGCGACAGCCACTGTCTGGTATCAATCGGACCAGGACTGTGACTGTTTCATGTAACCACTACTACGACGACGACTACTCCTGGTACTGCCACTGCCGCTGCCGCTGCCATTGCCACTACCACCACCGCTACCACTACCACTACTATGACCACGATGACTACAATTGTCAAGCTTAGTTCGGCTGTTGTCCTCATTCTTACAATGAGCGAAAGCCCCACTCTCCCTCTCCGCTGTGTCCAAACCTCGCCTTCGTCCCAGTAAAATGGCAGTGCAGGTCTGCTGCATGACGTTGAAGGGGTCAAGGGTCCCGGGCTTGCAAGTACCGGCTCTGAACTTCCTGCAAGCCACCCACACCCTGGACGCTCTCAAACCCTTAAAGCCCGAAAAGAGCTCAAAGTCCAGAATACACAAACCCTCAAAGCCCAAAGCCCTCCAATAGCCCACATCTCCAAACCCGCAACCCCAAACCCCAACTCAATTCATGCCCCGTCCTTGTTCAGGGACCCCCGTTTCTGAGCCAGCCAGCGGCTGTTGCTGGCATCTCCGAGGTCCACCTGCCAAAGGGACAAGCGCACCTTGCAGAACCAAACGTCGTAAAGAAACATGGTATAGGTCTACATACCAGATGTATGTATACATACATATATATATATATGTGTGTGTGTGTGTGATGTGCGTGTGCGTGTGCGTGTGCGTGTGCGTGTGCGTGCGCGTGCGCGTGCGCGTGCGCGTGCGCGTGCGCGTGCGCGTGCGCGTGTGCGTGCGCGTGCGTGTGTGCGTGTGCGTGTGCGTGTGCGTGTGCGTGTGTGTGTGTGTGTGTGTTTGTGTGTGT
>CAJNJA010053820.1:0-24921 GCA_905231915.1 Symbiodinium necroappetens | reverse complement strand
CAGGTTCAGCACCTTCGCCTGGAGACTTCGGGAAAGGAAACTCTTGCAGGAAGCGCGTTCCGGTGGGCTACCGCCTGAGGATTTGTTGGAGATCATCTGCTTGTGGCACTCCAGTTTCTGCGTTTCTGCTCGGACTTCGTGGATTTGGTGCACCTGCCTGGATTGTAGTTGCCAACTGCCATGCATCAATGCTGGAGTGCTTGGCTTGCCGGCGGTCACGGAGTTTCTCGAGTAATTCCTCATTCAGTCATGACGCAAGTAAATGCAAGTACATGAAAGCCGTGAGACCGGGTTCGCTTTTCCATCTTTTCCAAGTCAAGGCGAGACCCATGACACCAAGTTCAAGAGTCCATTCCAACTCCCTCAGCCCAGCTACGTCCAGGAGTCTAGGCCATTCACTGCGAAGCTTGAGACTTTTTGAGGAGGAAAAGGCTCAGCCTTTGTAGCAGCAGCTTCGAAGCCCCATGTGTCCTCGCTCTGAATTGAAACCTTTGCTGTGCCCATGAAGGCGAAGCCCAGTATCTATATCTCGGCCTCAACTCCCGCGGCATGAAAATTGCCATCAGTTTCATGAGTGGCATTACATCAACTGTCATAGTGATACTGCTACGACTATTGGATGCAAAAGTCTCGACGCTATCATGTCAAACCGTAAAGACTACACGCTAAGCTCTGTAATCCCAAAGTCCGAATCTAGGCTAGCATCATGTCATGCATTTAGTTCGGCATGATCATCTTGCGTTGAAGGCTCTACCATGCACTGTGGAATTTGCAATCCCCACATGTAGACCAGCCGCTGTGTGCTGGTTGCAGAGCTTGTCCAAAATTGTACCCACAACCCTTGAATCTACAAGCCTTTCAGTCCGAACTAGACCTTCGAGCATTTGTTCCCTTGATTCTGGGACCCAAGGTGAGCGTTCAACGCCTTGTCTCAGCGTGCTCTCAAAGTATCTTTGGATGCACTGAGTAGTCTTGTTGAATTGAAGGCAGCTATGGGTTTAGGGTTTCAATGGATTCAAAGTGCACTCTAGTAGATATGAAGGGTGCCGAGTGATGTGTCGGGGTTGGGGTCAAAGTAATGCAATTGTCCAGGGGATTGAAGGAGCTACTTACTGGCTAAGAGTCTAGGCTGCGGGCGGAGACCACGGACACACGCACGCAAGAGGGTTGAGCTGGAATCGATATGGCCACCGCATAGCCCTGCACAAGCTGACATGTACAAGTAGAAGATGTGTGCATTAACTATGCATTCAGTAACTTGGTCAAACCTTTCAATGGAACTACGTAAGTGTCTAAGATCCCTACAGGCCCATTTTGTTCGCATGCACGCACGCACATACGCACGGATGCATGCACGCATCCATGCCTGCCAAACAAACATCCACCCACACCCACACAAAGACAGAGAGACAAAGAGACAGACAGCACACATATAAACGTATATGCACAAATAGACTATGTATTTACCATACCACACCTTCCGAATTTGTTCATGTACAAAGAGAATTTCGAACAGTACTTGAATGCAACTCAAAACCGAATCTCGGACCTTTTCCCGCCAGCAGCGGCAGCCGAAGCACTTCGACTGAATGGTCATTGTCTCAGAGACTACCAGAACTACAAGCAGCATCCGCGTGGTCACTTGCCACGTACTGCTCCATGCTGAAAGCTCGGGCTTTGAATATTTTCCTCTGCAAGGTACAGCTTGAGCATGCTTGCGCTGAAGAAACTGTTCGACTGCTTAAGGCTTAGTACAAAACCCAAAGCCCGATCAAAAAACAGAACATGGTGCCACACACGTACAACTTCGTAATGCAATTCAAGATGGCTCGTTTCGTACAAGTACAGTATGCCTTGCTAAAGTGAAGTTGCCACCGGCGGCCCAGCCAAGCAAAAAGCTCGACAGCCAAATTTAACCTCATCATGCTGAAAGTTTGGGCCTTGTCTGAACAGTATGGAAAGTCATCAGCGTGCCAGACTGCCAGATCATGTCGGCATGATTCAGGGGCCAGCCCTGGCACTCGGTTGCATCTGAGGTTATTGACCTACGCCTACGCGCACATCTCACCTTCGCAAAGTTTCCATTGAGAAGGTCCCTGCCTCGTCTTCGAGGAATTGGCACGAAGTGCAATGTAAAAAACATAGCCAGTTCCTGCCGCAGCATCCCTCAAGATGATGATTACACTGCGCACAAGACACAGTGAGACGAGTGCAAACTCCGCATTCCTGCCTGCGCGAAGCCAAGCTGCAGCGCTACGCAGGCTCCGTCGCCGGGATGCCTGCGATCCGTAGCGGCGAGTACTGTCAAGTTCCGACGTCGAAGATGCGACTGGCAAAAGTCGGGCCTGGCGTTGGCAATGGTCGTCGCAGCAGCAACACCTAGCCAAAAAGCCATAGATGGTCAGAACCGTGTAGAAAATGCAAGAGGTGGTCTACTTGCTATGACGGCTATGATGCAAACAGCAGTGTGTGTAGATGCCTCATGCACATTGCTCCCCTGCTTTCAATCTGGCCGGGAGGTCGTGCATCTCGGGTTTGTGAAACTCATAGTGAACCCATCCTCCAACATATTGAAGACAGGCAGCCGCACTTCGATTCCATGGAAGTTCACTCTGTCGCATCAGCTGTCCTCTGCTCCCTTGCACCCCGAGACTGCGCCACTCTTGCTCCTCGTGATGCAGTAAGTAAGGAATGTGTGCGCCTTTGCTGCAAACACAGACAGTCTTGGGACACAAGCATGTGCCAGCCCGACTTTCAATCCAAGAAAGCAAAGTGTACCACCCCATTCTGATTCCATATGGAGGTTTGATGGAGCGCAAGCGACGGAATTCCACCCTCACACGCAGTGAGCGCTACGGCTAGAGTACCTCGAGAAGCCGCTGGCCACCTTGCGTTAGGTGCACGAGCCTCGCTGCCACGTCCTCACATCAAAAGGCAATGCCGCAGCTGTGTCACAAGATGCTGGATTTTCATGGCCAATCATCGCAATAATCCGGCCATGTGGGCGGAGCGTTGCAGATAGCACCAGGTGAGAGCAACCATCAAAGAATCCCGTGACTGGTTGGCATCATGTTGAACGATCCAGTCACGGTCCTTCGGGAGAAGGACGTGGCGATACTCAAATTGATGGTCCGAATACTTTTCCTTAGTGGCTTCAGTTGGTGGCTAAAAGAGTCAGAAATCGGAGTCTCCAAGTGCACCAGCCCCTGCAGAGATGCACCTTGGTTGAACCCAGGCACTGAATAGCAAATTGAGTCTGGAAAGCCTGGCATGGCGCTGTAGCCAAGCAGACCTTAGACGTCGAAGATAGCTGAGGACAAATGGTGGCTGGGCAGAGTGCGCAGCGATGGGCGTTAGGAACCGATAGGCGTAGGAGTGGGAAGCCGAGGCCGTGGCAAGTGTGGTGCTTTGTTTAGCGCACGCTCGAGCCGAGAAAAACAGCCAGCAAAGTCGACAGGGAATCCAGAGTGTCGTGCTGGGGGTTAGCCTTGAGGCACCAAGTCGAAAGCCAATGTCAAGTGAGTCAAGTACATCCTGATTTCTGCACTCCGTGCTCCAATCGTCAACAGATCTGATTCTGCTTTGCAGACTCGAATCTGCAGGGAGTCGTGAAGATGAACATCCCCTTGCATGAAAAAGCAAAACGAAGCAATGCACCGGACTAGACTGAGACATTGTTGAACAAATGAGGATTACCATGAAAGTGCAGGCAAGCAATTCTATGAATCATTGTGTGAACCAACCGCTGCAACCGTCCGGGCTTGGATGGTTGGTTGCCTCTTAACGGACAGCAATGAGAAGGGGTTGAACAGAATTGCCGTAGCCATGTCAGGATCGACGTGCAATTCGCCACAGCAGGTGCGACAGGTAGGATGCACACTCTCGAATGCGGTAATTACAGACACACTCCGGAAGTGACAGGACATAGCAATTCTGCGGTATGACGTGCTCGTGCAGAAGCCCTCTTTAAGCTGTGTCTGCTGGTCCTTTCCTATGTACAGGGGGTTGTGGTTGATATGGTTTCGACGGGCACCCGGACATTATGGAGCAGTTGGTGTCGCTCGATTTGTTTAGCTCCCAGTCCTGGCTCATCCGTTCCTTGCGCCCCCCATGATTCCAGCCGCTGTGGGTGTGGGCACGATGGGTTTCTACGGCAAGGTAACTGCGGAGCCGCGGGGCTCAAGTTTCGGAAGGGGGTGCTCCTAGAGGTGTGCTTCGTGGGCCAATGGCGAGGTTGCAAACCTCTGTATCCAAGCGAGCCTTGAGGCCGCGCTGTTTCTTCTAGGCAAGGGCTTTTCAAATCGTGATGATTTGCAGCACTGGGAAATCATCAAAACATCCAAGGACAATTACTCCTTGTCATGGACAGAATTCCAACACCAACAAGGTGAGTAAGACAGAGGTGGTCAACCCCAAACTCCCGACCCCAAGTGACCAACTGCAAGTGTGTGCACTTCCGAGCAGTGTTTAGATGAGGGCGCGTTTGCGTTACTGGAGGTAGTACCCCAGTGGCGGGGCAAGAGCATTGATGACGGCCCAAGTCCAAAGCTACCGTTGGGGGCTTTGTGCTGTCGCGTGCGTGCCATCGGGTAGCTGCTTCAATAGGGCGCAGAGGCTGCCAAGCTTGCACACATGTATCAGTCATTTATCAGGCCGGGCAAATACAGTTCACGCTGGAACCGGCATTTTCTGTGTTCTACTTATGGCCGAAAGGCCGAAAAACTGAGGAGCTGAACTATGTGAGTAACGATGTGTTGTTCCGGTGTGGCTTCGGCGGCGCACCATACCTTGCCGAACACCACACGCAATTCATACATTTTAAGAATGCCACTCATGCTACACATTGCTACGCTGTTCCTTCTTGTGCAGGTTGGGCTGTTTAATCGCGGGTTGTGGCATAACGCCCAATTAACCATTTCGCCATTTCCAGGAAAGCAAGGCAGGCTGCAGTGGAAGGGGGACACGCAGAAAATGCAGACGTGGAGCGGTGATCAGGAAAGACGGAGCCCTGTCTAAGCCTAAGCTAAACATCTGACAGCAGCAGCGGCAGGAGCCATTGCCGGGGCTCCTGGGGTTCCAGGGCATTCCACGGCTCAAGGTGGTCCTTTCATGTCCGAGTCCTTTGGCGCTTGTGGCCAGGTGATCCGAAATTGGAAAGCTCCGCAGAGTCTTGAAGCCATGCTGTTGGTATTCCGCTTTCTTCGCTCTTGGTCTTGGCTTCACTTTCCAATTTCATGGGAATATTCCGTAATTGAAAACCAGGATGGCTTCACTTCTTGTCCTTGGCAGGTTGCTAAACCATCAGCCTAAACAGTCCGACCACCAAACTGGCTCAGCATCTCGACCGGGGTGGTTAGCAGTGTTTCACACACCGGTGGAGGCCTTTGCTGCCTGGGTGCTCACGTCAAGCACGTGGCACAACTCGAGAAGCTCCAACACATTGGCTGAGTGTCTTGGGCTTCAAACCTCAGCATTTCGAAGCTTCGCCGCGTCGCTTCCGGTCAGGACGTGTAATGCATTGTGCTCATCTGTCGCGGATGGAAAGATCGGGTGCCGCGCACGTCTCTGTGCAATGCATCGGGTTTCAATTCCTCAGGCACTGCAGCTGCCTGGCTGCCCGACAAACGCTCCATGCTGAGACTGCCACAGTGATGTAGCTGCAGGCATCATTTCGCCGTACCACCTCCAACATGTACTGCGACTGCCAAGCTCAAAGGCATGCTTTTCGGCATGTGTCGCTTGGCTGTGGAGCTGGACTCTTGGCCAAGGAATCACGAAGCTGTCTGGATGCATGTATTGTCTCAAATCGACGGAAAGTCGTGAGCTACTCGGCCGGACCACCTCGAGCCGAGTTCCCCTCAGAGTCAAGGCTTGTGGCAAAGCATAGCTTCACTTCGCGGCACTCCCACTCGAAAAGCAAAAAATCGGCTGAATCTGGGCGGATGTTGCGGGCTACGCACAAATAGGCTCTGGGTATCCAGCATACCTACGTCATCATCTGAAGCCTGGCAAATCGCAAGCTGCTTCAATGGGACAGGTTGATCAAGAAGGATGCGGCCTGAGGCACGATGACCCGGCCAGACTGGTGTCGCCTTGAAGGAACTGGAAGGGGCTGGATGTTGCGACAAGCTCTCAAGATTCAGCCGAAGCCGTCTTAGAAGCCGATGAGTGATGATGAGTGCAGTGCTCACGCTCCTCCTCCGAGATGATCCTGACCTGGAGAACCATTCATCGTCCGAGTCGGTCATTCGGTCCTGCTGCATTGATCTGCTACCAAGGAGCCACCCATTTCTTGTCCTCTTCTTCCAGCCTGGGAGGCGCAGCCTACCCCAACCCTGAATGCCCCCCCGAAGCCATTGAAAAACCTTCCGGCATAGCACGCCATGCATATGAATGCGGTACATAGACAAGTTCAACACCCGACAAAAGGCCAAAACGGTACGACGAAGCAGGACCCTTCTCTTTGGATGGTGGAAGGAAGCGCATCGCGCCGGGTCCGTCGCATTCGCCAGTTCAAGGCTGTACGGCGCCGAGGGACGCATTCTGCTTCTCGGCCCGTCGCCCGCCAGCGAGCGAGGACCCACATATCTCAATAAATAGATAAACGCCAAGGGTGGAGAGGGTGGGTGCTGAAGTCGGAGGGCGTCGACGCAAAGCCGCAGATGCTGCGGCTTTTGCGTCGATCGCCGAATGTGTCCCTGCACACACACGTGTGTTTCACCGAAATTCTGGATGCCACCCCGGAGCAAGAGTATGCTGATATGCGGAACTCTCGAGCCGTCAATCTGTGTTTTGCTGAGTTGTGCTTCCGCAATTGCCCGCCTCTTCCGAAACTGGTCCCATGTCTCTCAGGGCTGGCTTTTTGTGGCACACGTGCCGTCAACGCAGATGGAACGATGCTGGTCCTGGACAGGTGTCTACCTTCGTTTGGCATCACCCGAACATGTGTCTGTCGCACCGTCTTGAAACACAGCGTCAACTATTTCAGGGGTGCTACTGAAGATTGATAAGCCATGATGAAAGGGACAAGTTCATGGCTTGTGTACGTATGCGTGGCTGCTCTGTATGCCCTTGCGTTGCTATTTATTCGCGCCGAACCCGGTGAACTTAGTCAAGCTGATGTCTTCCACAAGGGATCTACTCCGGGGACTGTCCTGGCTAATCACTCGACTGCGATCCTACGGGGCATCGCCGCTACCGGGTACTTAGTTGCAGTGGCATGGCTCCATTCCACAAATTCATGTCCCTTGGATGCGCCCAGCACGCTGCGGTCAAGCTTCTGTGTGGTCTGCATAGTCTGTGCAGTTTCCAGCGTAACCTGACGCTGCACTGCCCGCATTGTATCCTCCTGGCCATGCTCAAGATGCCTGAACGCCTTTTGCTGTGACTTGCTGGATGCAACACTTGGAGTCCTATCGGACACACAGCTGGGGCAACGCCCCTTTCGGGCATGTCGCTGCTCCGCTTCAGCTTAGGGCCTAGGGGAGTCCCCTCGCCTGAAGTGCCACACAGGGGTCAAGGCAAATCTAAAAGCTTTTAGCCATCGCACATGGACAGTAGACACACTACAGTCTGAAAGTTGCTCCTCGATCGGCTCTGCCGATCGCTGGCTCGGTGTGACCTGAGCACTTTGAGTCTAGCCGATCAAGCCTGCTTGGTGACACAGCCGCGAAGCCAGAAGATGCACACGAACTGCTGGCTTGTTGATGCAAGCCGCATGCGAATCTAACACCCGAGCTTTCTGCGCAACTGAATTTGGTCCAAATTGACATGCAGTGTGTGCACTGATGTGACATGTGATTGCTCGACTACTTCGCTGGTCCCCACATGCTGCGACCATGTCGAAGAAAGTCTAACCTCGCCCATTTCAAGAAAATAACTGGCCCTCTGGCGCAACAATAACCCCCAGGCCCGGAGAAAGTAGCCCGTAGCCCAGCATATCAACACTCACACAACAACAAGCAGAACTGAGCGATTCGCCGAGCCTGGATCCTACGGCTTGCGCAGATGCGTAGCCCAGGACACGATACAATCGGAAAGATACACCGGCAGTCTTAGAGATCTCAGAAGCACACGTCTACAGTTGCGCTTGCGACGTCCAAGCGTGACCTGCTTTGAGACATGAGACACAGCATTGTCAGCACCACCTTCAAATCATGGCGGAAGAACTTGTCACACACCGCCCGTTAGCTGTGAGTGCCTCCAGCTGTCAATCCCTTTCTCCAAGGCTTCGGTGTCTGAATTCGCTTCTGTCCAAGACGACCACCTGCGCTCCGCTTCTCAATCCGCTGCTTGGGCGCTCTTTGCCGGGCTTCGCGCCTTGATGGAGTCTTGGATCCAGAGAGTCGGGGGACGAGCCCCTCCTTGAAAATGGGGACGTTGCTGACGAAACTATATCCCAGAATCTGATGACTTGAAAACGCAATGCAAAGAATGCTCTGGCCTTCTGCCAGAGTGGCATCTTTTCTGGCCTGGCCGGAGTGACTCCCAGCTCTTGCCACGAGTTGACAGCTGTCGAAGGGTGGCAGAAGCACGGGAAGATGTCGACAACCTGCCCGTTTCGGGAAACTCTTAGGGCATCTCGGACATGTACAAAGTACAGAAGCATAAGGCATACTGGCATACTGGTTACAGTTACTGGATGGAGGGAAAACCAGTCACAGCACAAAGGATAATGGGTGAACAGGCCCCAGTCGCATCCGCTGCACTTGACTCAAATCGCCCCAGCCCCAAAGCAAGTATTGGCAGTCCTGCAGTGGCAATTGCCGAAGTCTGGGGAACGAACTCCGGGACTCCAGGTGATGCCTCTGGGTTGACTGAGTTTCGCACTGATCCCGAAGCCAGACCGGCAGCTGCAGCCTCCAACGCTGCCTGCCACGGGCTGCAACCCCTGCCCTTTGCTTCCCACACTCCCCTGGAAACCATCGAATCCAGCACAAACCATCGAGACAGAACAGAGATACCTACTACCATAAATAAACTCTTGCAGTCATGACGGCAAGAACGCTGGGCTTGTGTCCCCTTCACTGAAGACCTGCGGGACACAATAGGACCTAATTAAGCTCCAGGCTTCCAGGTTGTCCGGCTCAGCTGCGATCGGCAAGTCGAAAAACTCCTCCCATTCTGGATCCAAGTTCCTGAGTCGGCTGCTACGTTGTGCATGGGACATGGCAGGCACGGCCAGCGGGTGCGCAACAGAATTCAGGTTTCAGTGACGTTCTTCAACATCCGCATTACGTGCTTGCGAGTGGTGCCTCTGCTTGACGGTATGAAACGAGAAAGAACAACAGCTGGCAATGTCCTGTGTGTATAAGGTCATAGGGAATCGATGATCGCACGTCTGCCGGTTGTGGCCATGATATACGTATCAGCAGCGGGTGCGACTGTCGCAGTGCACATGCCGGTGCATCGCGGAGCTGAGTGCTAAAGTGGCACCGCAGCTAAGACCCCGTGGCACTTGCCAAGGCCGTGGCCGAACCTTGACACTGCTGACTTGGCGATGGCACAGCAGCCCGGTGGCGGTCTCGGCACAGGCCTCGGTACTTTTCAGATCTTCGAGTTTAGGCCCTGTAGGCTGCAGCTTGCTGCTGAGGAGCGGTGATTTCGCACATTGGGTCCGAAGTCGTCCTCGCTGGTGCGGGGTGGGAACTGCAGGTGGGACGTGTTGCTGCTGCTCGCAAGTCTGTTTTTGGTAATGTCTCCCGAGCAGTTCTTGCTGCCACTTTCCAGGAAAGAGCATGCAGCCTTTTTTGTCAACTGAGCCGTCGTCGAGTCGCACTGCACTCCATCACTCTCTCAGCATGAGCTTGAAGACGATGCATCCGATGTCAATAGAGCCATCTTTGCAGCTGCCTGGCACTCCAAACGCTGCAGGACCGTGAGACCTCTCTCTGCGGCCTTGGAATTGAAGAGTCGTGGCTCAACCACTGCAAGGCAACCCACTAAAAGAACTCCAGGCTTCACACCTGTGGGGCAGGTGGAGCCTAGCCTATACTAGTCTCTTTCCGCTTTCCCGACTCGCTTGACCTGCACAGCACCATCTGCCAACGAAAATCAAGGGCAAGGATTTCAGAGCTCTGCAAGGATTTGGGCCCTGGGCCTACGGCCCAACAGAGACACCGCTCTGCATCGTTCGCGTGTACAACCCGCGTGTGTGTTAAACATTTTGGCTGGCGGATCTTCCCAAGATTTCGTGCCTTGACAGTCTTCTGCTTCTTCTCTTGTTGCTTCACCTGCATCTGCATTTGATTCCAAGCGCTGCGGCACATTGTCTCGGTTGGCTTGCTCGCCGTGACACTGGGCAGGAGCTTTTTGAAGATGAACTTGAATCTTCCCAAGCAAACTTGGCACCATCGGGAATGTCTACCTCTTCCTCCTAGCCACGGGGTGGAAGCTCTCGAAGCGAAGCCAAACAGCACAAACATGTACACATGCAAACGTGCACATGCCGAAACACATGCTACCACCACGAATGCATGTCCTTCGGCGGAGGTGCCGGCGGCGGTGGAGTGGGAGCCGCCTTCGGCATCTCCTCAGAAGACTTGCGCTTGGTCTTGGAAGAGACCTTGGCTTTCTTGTCCTTCTTCTTGTCCTGACGTCGATGCTCTGATTGAAAGGCCGGGGCTCTCATTGGAGCCACTTCAGTGAAAGCCTTCTTTTTCTTATGCTTCTTGTCTTTCTTGTCCTTCTTGGACTTCTTCTTCTCCCTAGCTTAGACAGCAAGGGCGGCGCTAATGGTGCCTGGCTTGTCTTGTCGTGAAAATCCAGCAAGTCGCCTGGCAGCTTTCCTGGCTGCCTTTTCGATCTTTTTGAGCTTTTCGGATTCGCGGTGCCTGGGACTTGCAACATGGTAGCAGGGGACGAGCAAGGGTCGTTTTCGCTTACCAGCTGCGCCAAGGCTCTCAATCCCAGCAACTGCAGCTTCTGATGCCACGACAGACCAGTCCACTCTGTACGATTTTTCCTTGGCTGTATCGATAAGGAGATGTACGGAGATGCAAGTACGGCTTACGGCTTCCAGTACCGGCGAGCACTAGCCGCTAAGTCACGCTGACGCCGTGGTAGTCGCCACCCGTCACGGATGAGACCGACAGCCTCTTGGTGCCGTACAGCTCAGTCATAAGCTTGCCTCGGCCGACAACAGAGTAACACCAACACTGAAGCTTTGCGCTTGTCAAGGGATAACGGAGTTTCTCAGAATTCCGCACTCCATACATGAATGCGACCAAGGTGACTTATTACCCTTTCTTGATCTGCCTTTTGGCAGCACTCCATCTGAGCAAAGACCCCTGAGAGAAGCACGGGCCACGTGCAAAGCTGCCTATCGCCTCAGCGATCCTTCGGGCCTCGAGTCGGTGACCAACACAGAGAACAGGTCTTCAGGCTTGCCGAGCACCAGTCCTTGGTGAAACATGTTGCTCGTACGGTATTAGCCTGCGCGATGGCATGCCAATTCCTTCTAGACTGATGGACTGCCAGGAAACCGTAACGTACTGAGAGAAGTGGGCCAAGTCCCGGAAGCTGTTCACTTTCTTGTCAAAGTTGTCCTTACATGGGTCATCCTGTCGCTTGCTGCGGTTGACTCTCAATAGACACCTTTAGATACGCCGCTGTAGCGAGCAACTCCAATTCAAAGCGGCTCCGCTTCCCGCTGGTACACATGAGAAAACACTCGAGCCATGGGACGGCGTAGCAGAGAAATGAAGCGTCCGCATCGCGGCGAAAGGCATCAACGAGGCCTTCTGGCTTGTACAAAGGCAGGTGGCTGCCTTCACCTGAGCAAAGCTTTCGCACAAGAACATTCCTAGTTGCACGCATGCAACATTCAAGCTATTCATGCGTGGCCCATCATAAGCAAGAAATCATCGATGTGCATTCTGCCGCGGTGCCTGTCCAGCTCTTGACGCGGAGGGTATCTTTGGAGCTGGCAAATTCGATCTCCACTTGGATGGGCAGCCGAGCAGAATCGACCCGCAGGAGTGCACAAACCAGTTCTCCATACCTCAGAGTCACGAAACAACACGATTGTGCATGCTTGGGCCGCCTCAGTCTTTACTTTGGGAAAAGTTCGAAGTGACTTTGATCGGGGTGCTGCAAACATAAGTCAACGAGTTTGCGCAGAAGCTTCCTTGCGCAGCGAAATGCAAAAAGGGCATGGAACAGCTCTACTCGAGTATCGTAGTATCGTTGCACGGGTTGCGGGGAAAATGGGCAGGTTGTGCTGTAGACTTCTGCTTGAAGGCACAGCGTAACAGCAGGATCGGGACAACGCTTGAACAAATGCGAACACGCGGATCTCAGATTCAGGGAATTTAGTCCCTTGTGCTGGCTTGGACTTCTGGAACAGACAAGGCACTGCCCGAACTCCCGCCGCAAAGCCCGAAGCCCCAGGGCCTGAACAACACGAATGGCATGGGCACTACGCTCACCACACAGGCCCGAGTCCCATGATCCTTTAAAGGTTTGTTGCCGTAGACAGTGCAGGCACAGAGGTGCTTCGATCACGAGGCTTCCACTTGGATTTTGCAGCATAGGCGCCTGGCGCCCCGCTCCAGGGACAACTCAAATGACCACCAGGTCTGTTCAACGTCCGAGACTGCAAGAGAGAAGTCTTTCATCTACATAGCATCAAAGCGAGAAGATGCAGACTGTCGACAGGGCAAGCGTTGGGCAAACAAAGGTGGACAAAGCGCAGGATTGGCAAACACTGAAAAAGGAGCCGTGGGTCCTATCTGCATGTGACCAAGTTTCGTGCAAGCGACACCATTTCCATGCGTCTGATTCTGACAGTGCAGCTCCCTCACCCCCAAGAGTCTTTATCCTGCCTAATATCCTATCTGCCAGAAAAGGAGTGCTTCCGCAGCAATCGCCCAAGCGTGAAGCCTCAGCCCGCCTCCGCGCCCTCCATAACCCGGAATTGGACCCGGGGCTTGCCAGGCGCCATGGCATTCCATGAGGGCCATGAAGCAGAGATGCAAAGACTGCCTGACAGTACTGCATATGCGGGAGCAAGGAGCTTGTCCTTCAAGAAGATATCCCTTTTCTGTGTGCAGCGGACGACGACCTATGGGCCTCAACACCTCAACATGCATCAACTCACTCACGGGCATGATGATCAGTCAAACGCCCATCGCTTGGTTTTCAAGTGGTTTCAGTGCTCTGGACAGCCTTCCCAGTCCAGTCCATGCTGTCATGAATCTTTGCGGAAGTCCTCAGCTGCATCTTGTCCTGTCTTGGGAGATGCTGCGCCTCAGCTGTGGTGCTGTTTCAAGAATCCTGCCACGATGCGGTAAAATGGCCACAGAGGCGGGTCCAACGCTCAATTTGTGCGTGTGCTCTCCGAGTAGATGCGGGACGGCAGCTGCTGCTTTTTGCCTTTTGCTTCGTAATTAGTTTCCAGAGTTGGGCAGTTCTCGCCGGCATCGAATGCAACCGAGCCAAGAAAAAACCTTCCGTGGCAAACCCGAAGCTGCAGAGTGGTTTGAGGCTGCAGAGGGCTCCCAGCTGGAGCCCAAACCCCTCCTTCAAGCTGCTTCCCCTCTACCCAATGACAAATTCAAGCGGACATTCGCACACTCAATATGAGGACAAGCAGCTCGTTTGAGATGCACTCTCCACGAACCGATCAGCCTTGATGTACGAGGATATGGCCTGGACGTTCCAGACTATCAAAACGTTCCATCTTGGACTCTCGTGAAACATTGACGGAGCGTGAAGCCTCCAGGTTATCGCATAAGTCAGAGTCGCTGAGCCACGGAAGCCATAATCTCCAACCACCTCCAGCTGTCAATGTCTTGCTCACATGACTGCTGACAGTGAACGACGACTGGGCTTCTAGCATGGTTGCCGTCCTTTGTGCTCAGATCTGCTGTCGTCTCTGGAGTTTCCTGGTGCTCGTCAGATTTCACAAGCCCTGGACTTGTGACGTCATGCGTGGGCAAAGCTGGACCTCGACTGGCACCGTCAGTCTGCCAATGAAATCGTTCTCGGACCTGGCGATGTGGGGCATCTGAGGCGTGTCCGGGCACTTCCCAGCCTCGGGCTTTCGCCAACTGCTGTGCGAAGGCTAGGGCGGCTAGAGGATGCTACGGGCTTCGACTGGTTTCTGCTAGCCGGCTTCGTGATGGCACGGAGTAGCGAACAGCTGGCCAGTCCAGTGCCGCCCGTCTGACACTAGCACAACACACACGACCTCTGTGTGCCCCTTCCATTACTTGGATTACTTTGGTTTGTGGTTGCTTTTAACATCACGAGCGGCCTTCGACAGGATTGCCGGGCGCCTTGTCTAATGTCGGTCAATCTGCAGAGGCCGCATGTATGAAAACGGTCGGGCTAGACCAGTGCGTACGACCTTTTTCTCGCTCCAAGAAGCAACTTGAAGAGAAGTGCTCTGGAGCTAGCTTTGCTCCTCTGGAACTGCCACAACACGAGCGGTGTTCTTAGACAGCGGCATTGAGTCAAAGTCGCAGAGCTTGAAAGTGATGATCGACCACCTGACAAGCAGGAGAGAAATTACATAGCAGCAGAAAGAGCTGGGGTAGGAAACGATGGAAGATTGCTTGATTTGAGTGCACAGCGACACCCATGCGGAAGCGTGCAAGACAGTGTTGCAATGGGCTTGGCTTGAGTGAACAGCGACATCCACAAAAGACTGCCTTCCGAATACGTGTTGCAATGGGCAGCCTCGTGGTGCAGCTGAACCTGTGCTTGTAAGCTCTTGCCGCTTCCCACGCGAGTCGATCCTTGGCCCAAGCTGGCAGATACCAAAACAAATCTCGCGTCACTCTGAGCACCAAAACTCTCCTCTTTATGCGTTAAGTGTGTGTCCGCGTCAACTTTTAAGCGGCTTCCGGCGTTGGAGCAAGATGTGCAACTTTCGGTCTGCATCGTCCCCGATTGTCCCCCCTTGTGGCGTGCTGCTCGCTCTACATCCTAGTCCGATCTGGCTCACAAGCACTTGCGAGGTGCCCAAGAAAGAACCCCTGCGAAACACCGTTGAAGGTGGAACAGTTCAATCTGTAAAGCGACTCCTGTCTTACAGCAGGTAGGAGCAAAGTCGAGTCGACCGTGACCGCCAACTCGTGCATATGTTCACCGCGGCCTTACTTGGAAGAAACGATGCTGAAAATGAAGCATGCAGGTGTTTTCAATCAAACATATTATGTTAAATTCATTTCTTTTGCGCTCTCACAACTCGGACAAGCCAGGCGAGGTCTCAAGGTGCGAAGTCGGCGTGAAACCAGAACGACAGCCCACTCGCGAAGAAGAAGCCAGAACCGCCTCTAAGACCATCAACCACAAGACCAGTATGGTGGGAGCCGTGAAGAACAAGAAATGATTTAGGGATGGGGGCCGCCGGCCTGGTGCTCCGAAACAAAGAGGATAACAAGACATCATCGATAATCATCGTCATCATCGTCACCATCACCATGAAGCAGGAGTGCTATGAACTATGAATATGACTGTTGTCTGTGCCCATGGCCGCATGTAAAAGGCAACTGCTCTCTGGCGCTCGCCCCAGCCACGCAGACAGCGTCGTATTCAGACGAAGGAAGTTGGTGGAGAGGTGGCCCTGCAGGGTCTGTCTTCACAGATCCATGCTGACTCGCCGTAAATAGTGGTGCGTGTCGATGGTAGTACTCTGCAGGACACGGTTCTGGTGACACATCTCAACGGAAGTCTTCACTTGAGGACACCATGGCACGGTTCCGATGCCGCCGTTGTCTTCAGAGTTTCGTAACATGAGACTTGACAGACACAAGCTCCGACCTACTTCAGAAAGATCAGATATTAGGGCGAAGTCAGAATGTTATCCAAGGCGAACACATCAAAAAACATCACATGAAGACACGAACCATGCTTGTGAAGGAATTCAACGCAGGTGAGAATGCAAGTGTCAGGGCCTACTCTGCGGCCACAGCCTTCGGGCACTACAGAGAGCATCGACCACGAGGGCTCTGCCTACACACATAACATAATTACACTACTAGGGAGCGAGAGAATTCGGAGGATGGAAGACAGAGAGAGACAGAAAAAAAGAGAGAGGGGAGAGAGAGAGAGAGAGAGAGAGAACAAAAAAACCCTGTGTTGCGTATCCCCGCGCCCGTAGCAAGGTGCTCAGAGCTTGCTGGAATGCTAACAACTGCAAACCTTAATCCCGCCTCTCGGGTCTTGCTTGACGGGGGGACCGGATGGAACCCACCACAGGCCCAGACGGGAGCAAATGAGAATCAGAAACGAGCGAACGCAGAACCAAAATCTGGAAGCGATTCTCTTGGCCTTCTGAGGACGTGACAACACCTCCCATGTAGTATCTCCAGAACTCACCTCTGTCATGCTGGTCCTGACAGCATGCTGCGCCAATGCAGGTCTGAACTGGGTAGTCTGCATAACAAGCTGAAAAGATCTTGGAACAACCCATACCAAAAGACTGCCCAAGCCTTCTCGCTCAGAAGCATGTGCTTGTCCATAGTGTTGAGTTCAGAACGTCCCCAGTCCTCGATGTTGAATGCTCGAATGTCCAGACTCTCACAAGACTTACCCCTCCACAATCCAGCGAAAGGATCCTGCAAAAGAAACCTTGAGCCAATCCAATGAATCCAATGCATTCGCAAGTCACACACCCTGAAGTAGTCTGGTCTGGCGCATCCGTGCTTGGCACCCAACAAACGTGTGGACTTGTGTTGATCTTCGGACTTCCTCCTTGGCACAGAAGTCCCCGTCCTCTCCCGTCTGCTCTGTGAGGGGCACATTGAGGCCTGTGCTTCCCCTGTTGACCGAGAAGGCAAGCGGCCGCAGTCGAAGCCGAGGCCAACAGAGCTACCGATCCTAGGAGCAAACAAAGATCTCAGCTTAGCCTCAAAGGTGTATCGAAAAGGCTGCGGCCACTTCTGTGGCACTGGTGATCGCCTGCACCTCGAAGCGAATCTAAGGTTCTAAGGCTTTTCTGGTTTTCTGACACGAATTTTCGAGTGTCGAGCGCGACAGACAGTCCGGCAAGCTGACGAACTACCTCGTGGGCGACCAGCTCGGCAACCTTATGCATGAGGATTTTGTCGTGCGGATGTCGCCCCAGTTGCTGGACTAGTAGATAAGACGCCACGCACTCGGAAAACTAATAATGAAAGCTTTCTCGGGCCTCGGTCGTGCACAGCTGGTGGTCCAAACTGGCATCGTCGATGTCCTGTGCAACCCGCATATCCATCGTCAATGGTTCAAGGAGCCTCGTGAACAAAACGACGATCTGGGCACCTGGCAACCGGCTCCTGGTGCACATCCCAAAAATGCACCAGCATTTCAGCCTTGGCGGTGTGAACAAGTCTGAGACGTACCCAGACCCACAGCATGGGTCCCGAAGAGACCATCATTGGCAGCTTCCGATTCTGAATTACTTGCACGAAACGCTCCCCAGAGAAAGTCGTTCACAGGGAGACTGTTTCTCACGAGGCGTCCACGGATGGACGTGCTGCATTTCCACGCACGGAAGCTGTGACAGCAACACGCTTTCTGGCTGAAATGGCATAAGGTGCGTAACTGCGCCGAGAATCATCCGGCAATTTCTCCGAAGCATCCTAGCTCTCTTGACATAACAAGCTTCGCCATGAGGCAAGCCGTGCTATGCTAGAAGCGAACACTTCACCAGCCGGCCTTGGAATCTGAATCAGGCCCCACCCCAAACTCGGTCCGCTTCACTGTGGCTGGGAGCACCGCGACATTCTTCCACTTCTTCAGCGCAGCCAAAGGAGTGAATTTCACTCCCTCTTTCTCTCTCTCTCTCGTGCCCTTCTTCTCCCAGGCTTACGGGGCTAGCCAGGCCCCTCGAGCATCACTCTCGCAGCTTTGCGAACTCTTGTTTGTTGTTTGCTCGCTTCGAGCTTTGGGAGGAGGAAGCTCTCTCATTTGCGACAAGACTGTGCATGTATCGGCTGTTGCCGCTTCCAGTATCATGTAGCATCGGTGTTCCTCGACGGCAGGTAAGAATCAAGATGTCGCACGAACATCGCCAACAAGCCGTCGACCGAAGCTGCATTCAACACTGAACGGCAGAAGCTCAGGGGGTTGGTGGTAAGACTACTTGCAGCTCAGTCAAGCTCAAGCCCTGTGCTGCTGTCATTCGCTGGAGCATCACACGAAGGGCCTGCATGTCGGAGTCTTTGAAGTGGTGAATACTTAGGACTTAGGGCTTAGGCCAACTTTCAAGCGAGTGATGTGCCCTGTTCTCGGCGCAGGAAGGAAGATTGCCGCACAAACCGCCTTCTTCGCCATTTTGGCGTTGCCAGTCATCCCAATGTCAAGCAAGGGGTCCTGCCAAGATCTGCCAAGCTCCACCCTTTCAAGCACAAGCAGCACGAGCGACACGAGCGTGTGCCGACCACCGGAACGGAATGAGCATTGCAAGTTGCAAAGCCAGTCCATAGATTCCAACGCAGGCGGTCGCCCATCGAAGCCCTGGCATTTGACAAGACATGAGCCGAAGACAACCCCAGCTCCGTGTGATCCTCGCAAGCCCGGCCTCTAGTCGAAAGCCCTCGCAACTGGAGTTGGTAATGCCATCCTCAGATGGTTTACGGTCTTGGTTTTCCGCCAGCGAGATATGCCGAAGAAGCTCCGCGTGCAAATGCCTCCCGACGCCCCTTTGGTGCTCCCGCAGGTCATAGTGTAACAATTATACAAGCCCGCTGCCTCAACCGCCAGGTGCTGCTGACACTGGGCGTCTCGCCAGTGCTAGCGGCTAGCCAATAGCGAATGCAGGTTGGAAATTGAAGGCAGGCAGAGTCTGCCCACATCGTGCAAGCGAGGAGTGCCCCGCGATCTCTGACTCTAATTACATTCCAAGCCCCCCCCCCCAATCCAACTCATCGGATCCGCAAGATCTGAAGGTCATGCTGGGGTCGCCCTGGGCACAGGCAAAGTTTCTAAGGCATCAAGTTCAATAGTCCGACACGGCTTGTGGCAAACCGATACTGCCAATGCTGCTGATCACCTTTCAAGCTACATGGTGCTTGTAACCCGGCACTCAACACAAGAGCCTCTGCAAGTTGCACAGAAGCCTTTTGCGTCACCGCCGAAAGCCCTGGCTTTCCCAATACAGGGAGGGGCTCGTCTGAGCTGACTGGTGAGACTTGCGACACTTGCCCGTCTAAGCGTCGAACTTACAAGGCAACTATGATTCTGAGGGGGCGCATGCCCACGGGGCATCTTCCTGCAAACCTTGCTTGATGTTTTCAAGCTTGGTACATGCATCTTGTAGCTGCTCTGTCAAGGTCGGTATCCGGGAGATATCTCCTGCCAGTGACTGCTGTGAGACGACCTGTAGCAACTGCCGCCAGAATTTGTCCACTCTGCGGAATGTTTGGATCTCGGCCGGCATCTGCCGGTAGATGTCTCTGCCGGTAAAGAACGGCTCCAAGTGTTTCCACAAAGTCTGCAGCACGACCAAACGCTCCAAAATCCCGAACATGCGGCCTAGCCACTCCTCCCAATCCTGTAGCCTTGGCAAGAGAGCCTGAACATGCGATGATCTCAACATCTCTCCGGTTCGCGACTGATGATCTTTCACCACAGCTTGCAGCTCCTCCAAGCATCTCTTCGAGACAACGAAGGTTCCATTGCTGGGCTCAAGATCAAACCGAAGACCTCGCCATTCTTCCTCCATGGTGTCCATTCCGAGCTCTATCGCATGCTCCTTGGTTGCGCCATCGCTCAACTCTTGCAGCTCCTCCGTGTAGTCGCCAAGCTCCATTTCAATAGCCTTGGTCAGCGTGAAGCTGTTGTCCGGTTCCAGCGGAAAGCCGATGATGTTGGAAATCTGCTCCCAGTGACGAGCTTGCAGGCACCGGTTGCACAATGAATAGAGCAGCTTAAGGTGACTGTCGTGCATGACAGCAGCTTGCGAACTAAGCTGCTGAGCCACCTGCACCGGCATAGGAAGCACCTGGTCGTTGTGATCCTCGTCATCAGCTGTCTTCAACTGAATGTTTAAGGCCATCTCATCAGGGTAGACACGGCCACCGCCAGCAAGAAACACCTCTCGCATTCGCGCGGCCTCCTTTCTCATTCCCCGAACTTCGACTTCAACCTTTGCAGGATCCAAACTGAAAAGGGGGCCTTTGAGCCAAGCTCTCATACTGCGATCCATGTTGTACGCCAGAGTCCAGAGCGAGTGGTAAGGCTCAAGGGCTTGTTCGCCACGCTTCAGCTGCTCGAAGGGACTCCGTACTTCCCAGCCAAAACGCCTCTCCTTCGCATTCAGCTTTTCAGCCTCAATATGGGCCTTGCTGAAGTTTGTTTTTAATGCTTGAATTCGCTCTAGATATTCGTCGACCTGCCGCAGATTTCCACAGTCCTTGAACTGCTCCACTTGCGCATTGTATCCTTCCAGGTCCTCCAAGAATTTGTTCCGCTGCTCCTTGAATTTGCTTTCGAGAGCCTCGCGCTCGCGCTTCAAGTTGACCTCACGTTCGCAAACTCTCTCGTTGATGGAACTTACCCAGATGGCTGAGTCATAAATGACCTGGAAGTGCCGCTCTTGCAGCAGAGTGAGGAGTAGCTCGTTTTCGCAGCGGAAGAGGAAGGACAGCCACTCGCGGATACTATCGAACTCCTTCAAGAGCTCAAAGAGTCCAGAAGCTCGAAATTCTTCCACATACATCTCCAGGTCCACTAGCTCCATCTCGCTTGTCGGCTTTTTTACCATTTGGTTCACGACCATCTCGAAACTTTTGCAAAGTTGCTCGTTCCTTGACAAAAGGTTTCGCAAAACGGCCTCCATGAGGATATGTATGGCGTCCTCCGCTTTACAACACAGTGTCTCGTTGATCTCAGAGCAATGGATTGACACCATTGGCAAATAAATCTCCTCGAGGCTGTGTGCGCGGATAGTCGCCTGAGTTGCTCGTAGAGTCTTTACCTCGTTCATGACGTGCTCCTGCGTCAAGGAGTCCTCCGGAGAGAGCGACGGAGGTCGAAGCTCAGGCTCGAATATAGCTCAAGGTTGTGAAACCGAACCTACGCATCTACTTCTATAGGTCTATTCAAACCTTAAGGAGTCCTCCGAGAGCTTCTTGATTCTCGCGTCCTCGACCAGAAGATGCTTAAAAGCATCAAAAGGTGCCAGTGCCTCAATGAGGGCCGCCAGATTCTTCCGCATCGTCAGTGCAACCCTCTCCCCTGCCTGCTGTACATAAGTCTCTTCAAGCGAAACGTTCCAAAGCTGTACAGAGTTCTGCTCATTGTAGCGTGCCGGGAGCCTTAGGTCGTTCAGACTCACCACAAAGTTCTTGAAGACTTGCAGCAGGCAAATCTCTACCTCCTCTAAGGAAGTTGTAAACTTGATCTCCGGGCCATCGGCTTCGAGCCCGACCCAAAGGAAAGCCTCATTCTCTCGGCAGCCAAAACGGTCGAAGAAGCTCACGAAAGCATCGATGCTCTGATCCACCACGCTCCGCAACTGGATGCTCAGCAAGGTGCAAGGGAAAGTGTCCTGGCTGTGCTCCAAGATCTCCATTGCTTCCAGAAGCCACTCTGTTTCCAAACGCTCTCGAACATGCTGCATCTTCTGAGCCTGGGCTCGACAAAAGGACTGCAAGTCCAAGAGGCTCCCAGGCTCGGGCAAATCCACCAAGCGCAGGTGGTGGTACTTGCAAAACCAGAGATCTAGGAGCCGGAGCGATGCAGGGCTACAAGGGAGAAGATCTGTTGCCGCGATGGCCTTTGCTATACTTTCCCAGTTCTTAGGCAGGCCACCGGCTGTACCCTCAATGCCGATGAAGGGCCGTGTGCCCCACAAGGGAACTGGATTGGGCACAAACAGCACTCCCGTCCTTTGCCGAAGCTGCTCACTCAGCGCATGTTCGGCAACCACTTTTCTTAGTGCACCATGGTACTCCTGCAGAACCTCCTGCCACATCTCATCCATCAGATCGCTCGGCTCTGGAAGATCACCCAAGCTTTGCCCAACCAGCCGCAAGATGTTATTTGTCCAAGCTTGACTGAATGGCGCAAGGTATGAGGTTGGAATGGTTTCCAAGTAGTGGTGATACCGGTGCAACACTTCGAAAAACTTGAATCGGCTGATCTGTGCTTCTCGTATCTCTTCGTCCATTGGAGAGCCGTCCAGGATGGTTGCAAAGTTCTTGGAGTAATCAACGCCAACCTCAACGAGGGTATACTGGCACTCTGGTGGCAACCAGCGCAATGTCCTGCACGATTTACGGGAAGGCTCCTTGGGCTGAAGTGCAATCCAACCCCAAGCCCTGCCTGGCAGGAACGCCGAAAGGCTTCCAAGTGAGGCGTGCCGTCTTCGTGAAGCTGGTGGCAATGCGGCTGCTCACAGAACCCGGGTCATCTGCACCCGTGAACGGGGCGGCCTAGACGGATGAACTGACCATGACTCATGGATTTCCTTCCCTGCCTCCCTGTTGCCTCCCTCCCTCCAATAACTTGTTTGTTTCACAGACGGTATATCCTTTGAGCAACAAGCGACCAAAATCCCAGTCCCTTCTTCTCCCAGGCATAGGTACAATCCCCCCTCCGTCTCTCCGTCTCTCTATGTGCGGCTACATATGTTCTCCCGCACTTTTGGACACCTGCACGAATTTCCCTTTGTATGACCACATTTACAGAGAAATATCGCAAGAGTATCAGATGCAAGAAGACAGTGATCCCCCTCTGGTTCATCTACTTTCATACGAAGGCTTCACAAGACTCTCTTTCTTTCGCCAGGGCTACAGACGAGGGTTGCCCCTCGCCCGCGCGCTTCAAGCGCCCCCGACAGGTGCGGGGCGCGTGGAGAGAAAAGCACTCTCAACCGAGGCAAATATTGCACGATTGAGAAGGGGCACATCACACGAAGGCAAAATGGCATCAATCCAAGTCGCACGACAGAATTACACTAGATCAGGGAACCGACCTAAGCCAAAGAAGAACCGAAAAGGTTGATGCCGCACCTGAGTGATGGATCGAAGTTGAATGAGGCTGCGGTTCAATGCAAACAGAAGACTATCACCAGACCAACCAGACACTAAGGCAAGACACTATCCAAAAAGGGTGCATTCCCCTGCCAGCCACCACAAAAGAGTTGGAGCACTCGGCAACTAATTTGTGCCTCGAGCGGAGGCTGTGGAAATTGCGTCTGGAGGCTCCAGCGGCCCGTCTTATTGTACAGGGAACTGAAAGTTCCCGGGGGGATTACTCCCCTTCACAGCAGGGAGGAAAAGGAGAGAAAGGTCAGCGAGGAATCGAACTCCCGCGGCCCGTCATAGTGTACGTGGAATGTATGATTCCAGGGGGGAATACTCCCCGAGAGGTATGGAGTCGAGAGGATCGAAAAAGTTGTACTGAAACGAACGGAAATCACTCCATGCATGCCTTTGTGCTCTTTCAAAAAGTCAGTACTCAGCTTAGGTTGAGAAAAGGGGGGAAGGTCCCCGATGGTCCTCTGTACAAGTGCTTTCAGCCTTTCAGACGTCACCCTGGTGCTCATGAAGCTTCCCTTCTCCGTGGCAATGGCGAGCGTTCACGGTCACGTAGGCGAGGTAAGGGCATCCTGTCCCTGGGTCTTGGGGCATCGCGCGGCCTCTCTTGGCGTTGTGAGGGGCCCCATCCCCTGCCATCATCTTTGTCCCAGGTACCATCGGCCCTCTTTTGTTTGCGAAAGGCTCTGTAGTTGGCTTTCATGGCACGTCGGTATGCCGCCCACTTTGCAGCGTCCCCCGTGTACTCGTCTAGGCCATACGGAGTTCTGCCATCGGGGCCACGCGCCTGGAGAATACTGTATAAACGCGCTCTTTGTTGTGCTGTGAGCGGCGGTGGCTCACCCACCGGTTCGGGCACACCACGAGGCTCTCCTTTCTCGCATTCCTGAGGGGGCATCCCCTGGTCCTCATCGAATCCACCGTCTTGTTCGTCCCCCGAAGGAGGAGGGCTTGAGGGGCCTTCAGCATCATAGTCCACCTCGAAGTGTGGTGATGGTTCCCCTTTGTCGCATGCATTGTCCGTGTCAATGACCTGGGCGTTGAAGCGCTCATTCTGCGGGTCCTCGAAGACATCGGTGGAGGGGTGAAGCCCCTGTGTAAAGACGCTGTTGGCGTGCCATCCGGGCGGCAGGGGCTGCAGAAGTGCCCACACATCTGGCTCTTGCTGTCCTTCAGTTGGAGGTTCATTGTTGTCCTGGGGCGCGTTGGCTGCGTCGAAGGTCTCAACGAGGTTGTCGGTCGAGTTGTCGTCTTTGGTCGCAGTGTATGTTGACCCGGCCTCCTGTACTGGATGCGTGTCCATGTTGAAGTCGGGCTTGAGGTCGTTGCGCTCAGAGTCGAGAAAGGTTCTCCCTGTGGTAGTGGCCACTGTCGGAGCTTCTGGTATACCGGCTGGTATTGCTGGGGCTGCCCCCGCTTCGATAGGTGTGGGACCTCGAATAATACGCGATTTGGGGGTTCGCACACGAGGAGGGAGGACCCATTCGGGCTCATCAGCGGGTGCCTTCCCCGTTGGTTTTTCCACGGCTTCACCAGTTGCGTTGACCGACACCAAGGAGCATGGGCGGGAACTTGAGGACGGTTCTGGGGTACTTCCCCGAGTTGTTGCCATGTCCTGTGACAGCGGCGGTGGCAGCAAGTCTGCGGGAGGGCTCGCAAAAGCTCTGACAGGCGTCCGATGCCGGGTGGATCTGGGCTTGTTGTGCTTGTTCTGGTCACCGATACCAAAAAGCTCTTGGAGAGGGTCTGCGAGGAGATCCGCGGAGATGTCCTCATCATCGTCAGTGTGGTTCAACGGGGGTGTCCCCCGATCCTTGGCGTCCTGGTCCCCCACACTGCATGGACTGACAGCTCTCGCCTTAGTGGGGGGGGGGGGGGTGCTCGCATCACGTTGCTTTCCTCGCTTCTTCTGTAACCGGACCTCAGCGGGCGAGTGGGGGGGGGGGGG
>CAJNJA010053809.1:0-24924 GCA_905231915.1 Symbiodinium necroappetens | reverse complement strand
GTGTGGTCCATGCCGCCGCTGCCGGGTGCCTATGACGCACTCCCGTTGGGCGACGTGCTTGACCTCGCGAGTGCGAGCGCACCCAGTCGGCTGCCGCTTCGCTGACGCGCTGTCGGTGGGCCGTGAGCTGCCAAGTGGAGGACTTCTCCTACCGCGCGGGCGTAAAAAAGGTCCGGGAAAATAAAAAGATGCCACGCCGCGGTCGCTCTGCCAAGTCCACGGCGTCCGAGTGCCGGAGCACATCGCCGGCGAATTCACGGTGCACGAGGCGGTCGGTGATACGCCTTCCGTACGTTCACGGCCCAATCTCGGGGGTCGCCATGTTGGCCGCCCTACAGCCCGGAGCATCCGTGCATATCGGATGGGTGGTGCGCCACCTTGGCCCCCAGGAAGCCAGCCTCGAGCTTTTTGGTGGTTGCGCCTTCGCCGCAAAGCTTGACCGCGCTTCCGATGCCTTGCCTCCGCCTGAGCGCAGCAAGGCGGTCGGAGGGGCGCCCGCCGAAGCTGCCCACCCCAACCGCTGTCCCGACTCCCACTCGAGCACATCCCTCCGCACACTCCTCCTGCCGCGGTTAAGCCTTTCTCTGCGTGCTTCTGCGATCGGTCAATGCGTTGTCCAAGCTCTTCGCTTGGCTGAAATTCTCATTGTCATAAACAGTTGATAAGCAAGCCATCCTCGCCAGTGGCAATTTTGATCACACACTTCGTTCCCATGTGCATGCACATGAAGTCGCCATTGATGTCTATGTTTTGTTCTCGGTTGCCAAGAATTGTCTCCGTGTTAGTCAGCCTAGCCTCCAACGGAAAAATGCCCATCCGAATCTCACGACGCACAGAATCGGCAATGGCACTTGCAGAGAGGCCCTCGTCCAGCTCATTCAATGGCGATTTTGATTTTTTTCCAGACTCTCCTTTCCGGCATCATCGATGTCATCGCAGTGCGCTGCAGAGCAAACGAACGCGCCAGCGTCGCTATGGCGGCCCATGTTCTACGCACTGACAGCTTGAGATGGCTTGAGCCTAGACTGGAGCCAAATCCTGGAGCCAATGAGACAACATGGCTACGCAGGTTCCGAAGTAGAGCAAAAAAGGAATTGTAATATGCGTGCGCTGCCACCTTCTGCAGAGATTCGTTGTTGTTCAAAACGAATAGAAGTTACAACTAAGCGGTCTACCATGGCGACGCGCAGTGTTTGTCGCGAGACCTGGTCCGACTACGGACTTGTGGCCTCAGGCTGGACGCGTGGCTAGTGTGGCAGGCTGTCCGTCGCAGTGCAGCAGGCGGTTACCCGCACAGCTCTCGGCCGGCTTCGGCCAGAGATGGCTCCAACCGCTGCATGCCACCAGCATCACAAGCACACCGCTCGATCGCCTTCGCATCCTCGCAAATGCCGAAGGGCCGAGCCCCTTGCCGCTGCGATCCAAGTAGTAATTAATAGTGGTGGAAAGTAGGCCCTGGGTTCACGTAGAGCCCACGGAGCTGACACGAGGTGGACAGGAGCAGTGCAGGAGCAAACAGGCGTCAGCAAAAGCAAACCTTGCCTGCCCCAGTCCAGTGCAGTGATCCACCCCTGAACGGGTGACTGAGCAAGCAGCTTTGCCGACCACGTTTTGTTGTCCGTGCTCTCACTGCAACAACTTATACCCCATGTTGAGGTCAATGGTTGTGTGTTTGCGAAAAGTCGGCGTACTATAACGTGCGTGCAGCCTCGTTTTGGTAAGAGGGAACACCAAAGTCGCATCGCAGCAACATGCGTGTCATTCCCATGCAGCTTGTGCGTTTTGGGCGGCGGGGTGAACATGAGCTGCTCGTCACCGGGATATGAGCGCTTGAGCATGCCCACCTCGCATGACTTGCACACCACGCTGTGGGTCAGCAGTGGCTACCGCACCAGTACACCGGTTCCAGCCCTTTGTCGCTGCACTAGCAGACCGATTCCGCAAGCGAGCTTTATATGGATGTATGAAAACATTTGATATCCGACACAAATTTAGAGCGTAAGTATGTTGCATGTTCGCCAGGTGCCCCTTGGCGGCCGACGTGTTCCAGTAATCGGCGAGGCCACGGGCAAATTTCAGTACCAATATGTGTCAAGTGAGGGATCGTATGGAATCGTTCCAAACTGTTCACAGACAGTACCATGGGAATGTGTGATGTTGTGTGTTGGAATTGATTAATGCAGAGCGTCTATGTTGCCGTCGTCGGCGAAAGGTCGTGATCGGCAATTGTCAGTCTTGGTCCTTTGCGTTGTCGCCATCGCCATCGGCGTCGTCCTCGTCGTCGTTGTTGTTGTTGTTGTTGTTGTCGTCACTCGTCCTTGTCGTTGCTGTCGTCCTCGTCCGTTTCGTTGCCCCTTGCGACAGTATGGTTTCAGGCCGCAATGACAACGGGCTGAAGCCAAAGTTTGGCAGACCATGCGGCAGGCAAACATCAGCCTCGCATTGTTGGACCGCGCGCTTGCCTTCGTTCCTTTCAAAGCATGGTTGCTTAGCGTGTCAATCCGGTATGCCTGCACGTTGCAGTTCCTGGACTTCCTGGTTACATTCACTTCCAGGTTTGATGATTACAGCATTTGACGTTTTATCGCTGTACGCTGCCAAACCAAGGCTCTCAAAGTTGGAGCGCAATTCTGAGCCTTGCCAGCAGCTCTGCATTCTCTCGAAACCAGCATGTCTGGCTGGGGCACAGGTGCCCGAGTTTGTGTGGCTCTTAAAATGTGCACGATTGCTGTTTCCTTGAGGACAGTTTTTCCTTGCACCGAATTTACATCCAATCAGTTGATATGTTCGGCAATCGTGTCGGCCCCTTGCCAGCACTGGCAACTGACACAGCCTGGAACACAGAAATGTAAACGTGAGTTTTCTGACGAGCAACATTTTGGCACCGCAGGTTTTGTGAAATTGAAATCCGAAGTCACTGATCGAGACGGGGACTCCCTGGCAGGCCTGTTGCCATTCAGTCGTTATGTAAGTTGAGGGTTCACGCAGTTGTCGGATTTTTTGCAGCTCGACCTTCGGCGGGCTGTAGTTCATTTGGCCGGCTCAGGTATCTGTTTTTTGCGGGGCGGCTCCGTCGCCGTTTTGGTGATTCTAGAATGCGCAGAGGACGGCTTCGAGCACTGCGTGCAAGTGCAGATTGATAACGTCCTTTGTCCAGATGAACCTTTGTTCCTCCGTGGTGTTGTAGTAGCTGCTCTTACGAATGCTCCTGCTGCCTGCATCATGGAGCTTAGGTCTGCACCGCACAGCCCAGGAACATGGCTCTTCCTGCCGGGATGTTGGATGGTCGCTGGGCCGTGACGGTTCTGTCACGTTGTGAGCTGCCCTGTGGTTCTTGTCCGCAACTACTTGCCAGGAAATGGTGACTTCAGTGGGGCCATGGCCCGGGAAATGGAAGAGGAGACTGGCATTAAATGTTCCGTCGTTCGCAACATCAACACATTTCTTTTCAAGGCTTGCCGGAAGAAGTCCTGCCAGCCGTCAGAGACAGCGAGCAGGCTCCCTTCATGCGCCCAGGTGATGCAGCAAACTTGGTTGACATGACTGCCCTCGCCTACGGGGAGAAGTTTGAGGGTATGTACCCTTCCGTTGGCGCATGTGATGAATTTATACGCCTTTTCCTTTTCAAGAGAGTCATGTGCCATGGCCGCAGCAGAAGAGTAGCAAAAAAAACTTCACTACACAACTCGAGTCGCAGTGCACGAATGGACAGGCCTCAGCGAGACATCGCAGCTTTGGAAGGAAGGCTGATGGGTCTTCGCGAGGAGAACGAGAAGATACAGTGGCTGTGCGAAATGTCGGTGGTTTCCGATGGTCCGAAGCCGGGAATTCCGGCAGGTCTTGGTGAGGTCATGCTGGCCTAGCGTGGCACGAAGAAGCTGCATTCAATCATGTGGTACGGCAGATCCGCTCAAATCGCTGCCTAGATCGTTGTTTGAGGCTGTGCCTGGTTCCGTTGCCGCTGAGCTGCACAGCTGGAGCTGGAATTAATTCTTCACTTACATATCCTGCAATTTTTTGTCCTGCAATTTTTTGGCCAGCATCAGTGCAACAGCGCGATGGTTCTGAAAACTGACTTGTGTGATGCGTCTCATGACTTAAGCAATTGGCAATTGCACTGCGAGGAAAGACCTTTGGCGGCTGTCTTCAGACTCAAAGGCGTGGTTCAGCCGGTTCATTTCCGAGCAGTGGGATCCAGCATTGCTGGTGATCTTGTCTCATTCTGTGGCTCGGGGTTCCCCAGCGAACGGGTGTTCGTGTGTGGTTCCGTGGCTTGCACTGTCGATTCGTCCAATGTTGCTTGGGGCACGTCTTTCAAGGTCCAGGTCTCTTTCCCGAAGTGGTGTCAAGCATGTGTGCCTAGGCGTGGTTTGCTCAGGCCTTGTCTGCTCTTCTCCTGTACAGCAAGCTGAAGGAAACCGGCCAATTGGTTTGAGCCCGCAAAACCAAAACTAGGTGCATGGAGCATGCTGCTCCTCGACTTTCACGCGTTTCACGCAGTTCTTGCACATTCTGATGGCAGCAAGCGGCTAGCTGATTCACACCGAGCGAGGGTCCCAAGATGCCCTGAGCGAGTCCTCGCGGCTGCGGTTTGCAGCCTGGAGATTGGTTGCGGTCTGGAAAAGGAGCTGAGTGAGGTGGCCGTGACAAGCTTGTCTAAAAGGCAGGTTTCCTACAAGCTGTGGATACTCTGTGGCTTCGAAGTTGGCTTAGATTGCAAGGCCCCACCAAAAGTAGGGGGAGCCCAAAAAGCATTGGATGGATGGCAAATATGCCGTGCCGGCCTTCCTCGATGTTAAATCGAGGGATGGCAATCTCAACCTGGTGCTGTGCGTGGTGAGCTGCTACAGCTGCACGCAGTCGAACCTGTTTTTGTCGCGGGGCTGCGGGGGTGTGAGGGGCGGGGGGTTGGGGGGGTTGGAGGGGATGAGACAGACAGACAGAAAGTCAGAACGACAAAAGAAAGAACTAAGGAATAAATTAGGTTATGTTACATTATGTTTGTGTTGTATTGTAAAACATGGATTAACATGGCATCTATACCTTCTACTACAATACAGGGTGATTGACTAGCTTGTTTTTATTATAAACTTTCAGCACAACTAAACTTGCGAGATCTTATTGCATGAAGTATGTACAGCCTTCCAGCGTTCCCGATGGAATAAAGGAGTGTTCTTATCACGCCTTGCAGTACTGGCCTAACTGCCTGATCCGGATAGCCAAACAAAGTGCATACTTTCGGCGTGTAACACATGGAGCAGCCATGATACTATCGTACTAGATTATGACACGACATAAGAGAACTGCATTATGTTAGAAGGTACACCATAAGTAAACACTGAATCACATTATGCATTGCTGCATCAGATTACGCAGTGTTCTGTATATTTAATTTTGTAACGTGTTGTATCAAACCATACAGACAGCATCCCTCACCGATGATGAAAGCAGAAAGATTGTGCCTTCAAGGCGTCATTGGTTGTCAATATCGCTTCGCGCTATTATGCAGCAAATACGGCTATGTCTACGACAATTATTCTTGTTCTTATTGATGCTGTTGTCATAGTTACCCCCTCTGAACTCCAACCTCCCCCACCTACGTCCGCGCCCCGCCTAACCCCCCCCACCCACCCCAAGCCTCGAACCTCCCGGCAAGTGTGAAAGCTTTAGCAGCGCGAATTGTGATGCCAAGGGATGCATTCGGCATGCCTGCCTAGGTTCCGCAGTTGCCGGCATTGGAATTGGCTTATTCGGCTGCCTGCTTTCTGCAGCTGATCACATCAGGCGCGGCAGAAGGCACAGACCTGACAGTCAGATTTGTGCAACTGTGGCGACTGCCTTTTCCAAGGCGGCGTAATGGTGGACTGCACACAGTGCGCAGCCGCTTTTTCTCCTGGTGACTGGGATGTTGAGAGCAGCTGTTGACATGGTGATGCGAACATGTTGGACGGCATGCTTGCAAGTCAAAACTATACGTTTCAATGTGATTGGATACAAGGATTGGTATGATTGGCTCCGTGGTCTTTGGATTGGCTTCGCTCGTCGGTCTGGTTTTCGGCTCGGTCAGCTTAGCCACAGTGGTGCGAGCTGGATCGACGCTGCCGGCAAACGCCATCTTTAGCCCGGGTCTCTGTGAGCAACTGCCGGGTCGGCAGTGGGTCAGCACGGATCTCTTTGGAAGCTTTCTAGTGCGGGTCGCGTGCCGACCATCTCCAGGTCAAATGTTTGGTTTGCGACCGCTGGTGCGGGATGATGTGCTGGGCACTTTGGTAACCATCTCAGGCACGGATCTTACAGTGGCGATGGCCTGATGAAACCTTTGAGCGATGCATATATTCAGATTTGCACACAAGCGTTTCCCTGCTTGCGTTGCTCTGCAAAGCTTGAAAGTCACTCGCAGGCATTATCAGCTTCACCATCTTCCAAGGGTGGTCTGAGTATCAGCACGACCAAAGTGAGTACCACTGCTGCAAATTCTTGGTAAGTCATCTTTCTCTGAGATGTGTGCGGGCTGTTGCACCTGAGAGTGAATCAGGTTTCTGGCTCGGATGTTTGCTCCAGGGTCCATTGTCTGGATGAGCATCTTGTTCATTCTGCAAGCCTTGTCGAGCTGCTGGCTGTATTTTCACAGGAGCTTTGTGCCTTGAGAACTCTTCGGTGTTGACTTGTGCTCGTTGTCGTGCATGCTTGCATAGGAGCACGAAGCGAGACAGTTCTGCTCTTAGTGTGGTCCATGTCATGTTCGACACAGAGTCAGCGGGGGCTATCGCATGGGTGGCAGGGCATGGACTTAGCCAAATTGGCTGGCTTGCATCGAGGCCGGGAGTATGCAGCAGCGGCTCGGTGCCGCGCTGTGGCAGCCACATTGATCTGCTCGTGTTCGCGGCCTGCTGTGCAGTAAGTTAGTGATGGTGGTTAACTGTGAATGCGAGAGGTGCGGCGAAGGTATGTCCAGACACGCTTAGTGACTTGTTGTAGTTTTTGGTGGCATTGGGCCCTTTGGCCTGCCGAGAGAAAGACATAGGGGGTTGTTCACACTGTAAACTGCAGTAGATAAAAAAGTGATTTGCCATGTCCCAGGTCAGCCTTCATGGACTTGGCAGCCAAGGGTTGGTCATCCTCTTCCAAGGTCCTGTCTGGACTGTTTGAGGCATGAGGCGGAGTGCTGCAAGACAGTCTCGTATTACCAGCAGGTCTCAGAAAGTGGTGGTGGGGTGAGCTTCGGTCTGGCATCGCCCACCTTCTGGACAGCGCTGTCTTTGAACGTCGTTTTCCTGATCCTTATGCCCCTGGCCTGCACTATGCTAGCCACAAGACTCCTTGCTCATGGACGGCGCGCTTCAACTAGTCTGGTCTTGAAACTGAAACGATGAGATTGCGGTGAGAATTGCACTCGCCTTGTTGGAGCATGCCGCACGCCCTCATGAAAGCCTGGACCTTGGTTAAGCTTGTAGGCCGCAGATGCAGTACTGTTTCTGATCCCTCGAAGCCTGCCAGAAGATAGCAACCAAAAATACTGCCAGACTGATGCTCGTAGATTGTAGATATCTCCGGAGCTCCAGATGCACTGCTTGACCGCATGAAATATGGGTCTTCAGTTGTCTAGCAGGGAGGGTGGACGATGGCGCATGAGCGGAGTAAGTTGGACTTTTATTTCAAACTCAGGAGATGGTCAACTATCTATGGTTGCCGACGCTACTTGGCTGCCCAGCTCCGGCGAAGCCGAGTTGCAAGTGGCTGACTGCTCAGGATGTGATGTGCTCATGTTTGTTCCCTTGAACACAACAGCCAACATCATCCTCAGTGTTGCCTCCGGCATGATTTGCCTTTCAGATGCTCGGCGAATTACTTATGTACTCTGCCGACACGGACCGGTTCCAAAAGACAGTGTGCACCAGGAGTACAAGTCCGTGAAATCTTGGCCGGGTCTTTGGACTGCTGGGCTGTCCATGCTGTGTGGCATTTTCATGCTCGTCACCGGGCCGGCTGAGACCATGGAAGCCTGAATGCAATTAGCCGACTTGCATTGCCTGGAACGACCGCCCATAGAACTCTGCGAAGTCCATGCATGCCTGGGATGCTGTCAGGCTGGAGCTGGGATGTCCTGCAACAGCTGGATCGAGCACTTGGGCTGCACGTGGGCCTGATGCAGATATTCTGATGTGGAAGTGTGTAGATCACTGTAGTAGACCGACAAGGGTCCACGGGAGCAGTCTATTATTGGTACAGTGGCTGTAGCTCGCAAGGGCTAGTCGACAGCACCCTTGCCTTTTTTCAACTTGCGAAACAGCCTCGTAAGTTACATGTAGGTTAAAGTCGGCAAATTTTGCTGCTTTCGTATGTCGTAGGTCGATCTGCGGTTGACATGCCACAGTTGCCATAGTTCGTTTCAGGGGCCGTTTTCTTGTCTTTTTTTTGTTTTTTTTCCAGTGCGCAGGAGAACAAAGAGCCAAGGTTCCCCTAGTGACAGCAATGAATTTATAGCGTCTGGTGTCTTTTTCGGAGCAGTCGCCACACCGCTGTCCCAGCTCTGCGGTATGATGCCGTAGGAAGGAAAAGTTCTCGCTGTCTTTGCCATGACTCGCGTTTTAAATTCACCCGGGTGTTGCTGGGAAAGCCAGACAGGCATCAACAATAATCAAAGCTTTTTCCGTATTTCTATTGGAGGAATTGCAGGAAGTCCGCCGAAGAAGACAACGCCTGCTTCTACAACTTATTTCTTGGGTGGTCCTGAAATAATGCTCAGGCCGGTTGAGGTGCATTGAGGTGCGGTTTGGCAAGTTGCTCATGTTTGTCGATATTGATATTGACTCATTTGCGGTTTCCGGCATTTGAGGTCGCCAGATCCGGCTAAGAGTCAGTCCAGGCGAGGCTGTTTTGTTGACAACCTTGATGTCGTCTGCTCAAGTGTGAACCTGTGACTCTGTTCGCGCTCTTGGTGTTGGAGGCCCGAGACTCAGACGCGGCGGACGTTGAGCCCTGCTGATCTTTCGCCAGCGACCTCCCCGGCGAGCTCTCATGACCGACGCGTGCCCGCAATTGATGCTTTCGAGCCTTTTGATATCCCAAAGAAGCCGGAAGTGATATGCCCGAGGGTGTTCGAAACAAGGAGTGATCCCCCGGGAGAGATCAGCCGCTTGTCTGCCTTTGGAGAAGGCTTTCCGCGCATCCGTGCGCTTCTCGGAATGTGACTTGCGATTGCTCAGAGGGCACATTACCGCCCTTCCCCTTCGCGAAAACAATGTAGGGGGGAAATCTTGGGGATAATGCTGCGCAGTTCCGGCTTGACAGCAGTCGCTGTGTCGACACTACGCAGTCTTGCGGCCTCCACGTCGAGAACTCGTAGTTGAAAACATGTTGAACCTTACAACTGCAGGTCGTGGAACAGTCGGAGGAGGACTTACGTTCTAAGGCCTCCGCGCTGGGCTTCGAGTCTTGGCTTGTGAGTCAACGAAGGACACAGCCTCTAATGGTGGATTCGAGGGCGCAGTTTCACTTTTTTCTTGATTTTTTTCGCAGCTGCTTGTGCACGTGGGCTTGGCCTAGGAGCTGCTAGCAGCAACTTCATGCATTTTGTTGCCGGCGACGCCGAGGTCTATCTAAATCGCATCCACCGAAGAGCTGCACGTGCGCGAAGTGAGCTTCTCGCCTGTAGAGTTGGCGTGAGCCGTTTTGCCCGGCAATGAGGAATGTTTTGGCGCAGTGAGTCTTGCGTTTTGGAGGATCGAAGGCTGCTTGGCCGAGAACCTTTCCGACCGGCGCGAGACGGCAGGCAATGGTTCACAGATGTTCACGGCTTAGAAACGGTTTAGTGCTTTGCTCCCGGCACCTTCGCTGCCGATTCGCCACTTCTGAGCCGGCCGCAGTGCAGGAACGGGGTCTGCGCCAACCGAGCCACAGCCGTGACCTCGACAGCAAGGGCATGAATAGTTTTAAGCTGGTTCTTTGGCCGCGGCTGGCCTACTGTTATATTCATGCCTCATACACGTGTGATTGGTGTGATGAATTCTGCATCAGACATGTACAGCATGGCATTGCTCTTTCGAAATGCACCCCGCAGCATCGATGTTTAGCTTCACTGCAGAAAACCTTGCTTGCTTCTGCCTGCTTTTAGGGGTTGCTACCTCTATCCATATTGGTAGCGGAGCGTTATTCGATCCTTAGTGGTTGGGTTTAGGTGCTCTGCTTTGCCTTTCCTTCGTGTGCCCCCGTGATGGCGGCAGCGGTGCCTGCGGCACCTGGTGGTGCACAGGATGTACCTGTGCCGGAGGATCCATGGGACGAGCGGGACCCATGGATGAGTGAAGAGCCAGCGAATGCAAGCTCTCCCCCCTTGGCTGGCGGAAGCTCTGCTTGGTCAATGGTGGGAGGACCTGGCGTAGATCACAATGCTTTGGGGGCTACCTGGACTCAGCCTATGGGACAGCCTATGAGTTATGGGCCTGCCTGGCCTTGGAGTGTTGGAGGTGTGCCACCCCCTCCGGCGATGCTACTTCAGGGCGGCCTTCCTGCAGGATTACCCCAAGCCCCGGGCCTTGCACAAGGACCAGCTGGAGCTCCACTTCCTTTACCTGTTCAGGGACAACCTGTACCATGGTGGACGGGAGCGGGCCCCAGCTGGGGATGGAACGGGGGCTGGCCTATGATGTCCCCAGCCTATGGCGTGAATGTTCCCTTGCCACCGCAAGCTCCAGTACAGGACAGCCAGCTACCCTCAGGCGGCTCGTCTTCTCCTTCCTCGACCTCCACGAGCAGAAGCGGAACAGGGAGAGCACGGGAAGCAACCGGACCGGAGCCGGCGACGACTTCAAGACCACAAGAAGGGCCTCGCGAAGACCAAGGGGGTCCTTCCGATCTTCCTCGGCCAGGTGGGGTTCCCGGCGGTTGTCCTTCTGGAGAAGGGCAAGCTTCTTCCGTACCTGCGGCTGATCTTCCTCGACAAGGAGCGAGTGATCTTCCTGGGCAGCCAGCCGGCGGTATGCCTGGAACACCCGGCGGCTCCTCTTCAGCCGGGACCTCGGAACTGCGGTCACTGCTCCGAAGGAAGGCCAGAGAGCAGGAAAGACCGAAGAGTAGTATCGGTTCTGTGCGTATTGAAGAATTTGCTGGGGACCGCCGCAAGTACTTGAAGTGGAAGAAGGCTATAGAAGCGCAAGAGAAGCTATACCGCTTGGAACCAGGTGAGGTCAGTATGCTGGTCTACCTTTCGACGCGGGCCGAGGCCCGCGATGTCCTCGACCAAGTTAAGTTCCCCTCTCAGAGCTGACAGGTGCCGAGGGAAGCCTGGTTCTTTGGAGGCTTCTCGACGAGTCTTTTGGAGAGAGTGGGGCCGAGCTTTTTGAGAGGGCCGAGCGCGAACTGAACAGCTATCGCCGTCTTCCTGGCCAAGCGATATCTACTTATTTGGCTTCTATGCGGCGGCTCAAGGCCCAGTACACCCGGATCGACCCCGACACGGTGATCTCCGACCGAGCTTGGGCACAACGGCTGCTCAACAGGGCCTCTTTGAGCAAAAGGGAGCGCTTGGATGTGTACTACTCGGCGGGCGGCTCCTACACGGCTTCGGGCATCGAGGCGGCGTTGCGCCATAGATGCTCTCAGGTGCACGAGGAGGAGAGACGCATCCCTACACCCTCGACGGCGTCTTCCCGAAGTACTTGGAGCTCACGGGCGTCCTCCTCGAGAGCCTCTTCTGCCCCAAGTTCATCTACGGTGGCTTCGCGGCGACCTCCTTTTGGGAAAGGAGGCGGCAAGCGCAACGGGGTGCACCTGGCAACCGAGCTGGACGAAATCGACGAAGACGAGGACTTGGAGCTGGAGGAGGTAGGCGACGACCTTCCCGAGGAAGGCGACCACGAAGCCGAGGACCAAGACGCCAGCGAGATTGCCGAGGAGCCGGGCGAGGACGACATCGCCATGGAAGAGGCCACAACGGAGGAGGTCGTAGAAGCCTTTGCGGCGGGCTGGAAGGCAAAGGCCAAGACAGTAGATGGCAGAAAGGCTCGCGGCTGGAGCCGGCCTGGTCCTAAGACTTCGTCACGTTCGCTGGCTGAAAAGAAAAAGGGGAGCACCTGCTCCTCGTGCGGCTTGCGAGGACACTGGCGAGGAGACCCTCAGTGCGCCAATGTTCTGTCAGGAAAGGACCCGCCGCACAGGAAGCCAGAGTCGACGAGCACTCGGGAAGTGAACTTCACCAACTTCACGTTTGTGGCGGGCGCGGGCCAGGAGGATGTTTTCCCTCCGCCTTTGCCTGTGTCTTCGGGCCCTGCGACGGCGGCACCTGGCTGGACCTCCTCGCCGACGTGCCCTTCATGCTTTGCCGCGGTGACCATGGACCAGAAGTTCTGCCGGGAGTGCGGGCACAAGCTTTCCCCAAAAAGGGATTGGGAGTTTGTTTCGGTCAAGGAGGAAGCTCCAGAGCCTCGACCGATGCGAGACGTGCGTTTGCCCAAGCAAGCCTTGACTGGAAGGGCCAAAGACTCCCAGCACACCGTCAAGATGAAGCCTCTGGAGGCCATGGCGGCCCTGGACAACTTGACGAAGGAGGACAAGAAGCATCTGCGAAAGATGTTGCAGAAGGAAGAGGACGAAGAGTGTGAACAACGACCTCTTTCCCGGGGCTATCCTTCGGAGATGGCTGGTCCAGCTATGTCCTCGAGCCCACCGTGGGTGCCAGCAGCCACGGCAGTCAACGCGGCACTTCCTACTCCACCGGCTCCCTTGCAACCACCGAGTCGGAAGGACAGCCAGGGCCGGGATAAGGTGGATGGAGTCCGCAAGCGCGAGTTGAATGATTTTCGGCGCGCCCTTTGGCAAAGGGCCTGGAATGGCACGAGAACAAGCCCATCCTCGGCAGCACCCGTTCCCTCCGAGAAGCAGGCCCGATGCCGCCACGATTTTGAGCAGCTGGTCTGGGTGGCGAACCAGCACGGGCACTATGCTAGGTGCAAGCAGTGTGACCTCAAGAACGTTCTCTACAATTCCGAGCGGCACGGTGTCTTGACAGCGGGGGCCTCACCTGAAGCAAGTCCTTCGGCGCCTTTGTCGGCAACCTCTGGCCAGGTGATCCTCGACAGCGGGTGCCGCACAGCCGTGGCTGGCACCAGATGGCACCAAGCACTGCAGGCTGAGCTTCGAAGACGCCAGATTTCCTGGCAAGAGATTGAGGAGAATGAGGTTTTTCAGTTCGGCGCCGGCGGCCCGGAGATTTCACAGAAGGCCTTTATCTACCCCGTGGGCATCTATGGCCGGGTGGATTTGATAAGGGTGTCTTCGGTGAGCGCGGCCGCCGAGAATTGCCCGGGCCTGGTGGGACCTTCGGAGCTTTCGCGGTGGGGTGTTTGCTTTGACTTTGCTGCCAAGACCATTGAGGTTTTCGGAGAAAAGCACCCTATGCTTTTGTCTGCAACCCGGCACCCGGCATTGGATATTCTCGACTTCCCGGCCGGCGACCCCTGGAACCAGCCTGGCCTTCAGGATCGGCGGCGGCTTCTGGAAACGAGTCCCCAGAGCTTGGCATTTATGGTGCTTGGCCAGGAGCAGACTGAGGATGCGGAAGCCAACCTCCCGAGCGAGGAAGAAGATGCCAAGAGTGACCCGGGGCCCCAGTTCTTTGGTGACTTCGGAGAAAAGGAGCGGAAGCGTAAAGTGGCTCACTGGCTGGGCCTCCTGGAGAGCGACCTCGGCATCAAGGTGATTCGTGACCTCCCTGACGCCGAGAATACCGGCTCCGAGGCGACCATGGCCAGTTCCCGGACGGCCCTTTGTCCCGGAGGTGGTTCGGACGGAGACACAATAAGTAGCCACGAGTTCGGTGTAGAAGCAGCCGCCGACGAGGACAGCGAAGCCACAGGCGAGGACGAGGAGCTGATTCCCGATGATCAAGGGAAGCCGTGCTTTTTCCACAAGGCCCTTCGCCAGAAAATGCGCAAGGTGACGGGCGATATGAAGGGCATGCTCCCAGACCATAGCCAGCACAAGCTTGTTGAGGAAAGCTCGGTGTTCTTCGAGAGCACCCCCTTAGCAGCCAAAAGGCGTGTTCGTCGCGCCGGGCCTTGGAGAGTTGTGGAAATTCTGACGTTGACCATGGCTGTGGGCATGGCCGCGTGCAGTCGCGACTGGGAAGTGGGCGAACCTATCAGCGCCGCTGGCTTTGACCTTTCTCTCCCCGCCGACCAGGTGAAGACCCACGAGTACCTGGAGAGATTCGACCCGGACTTCGTGATGATCACCTGGCCTTCTCCCTGCTGGGAGGATACCCCTCAGCCAACCGAGAGAGACGCACAATTCTATGAGCGGCAAGGACGTCAACGTGTGCATCAGAGGCGCCTTCTGGGATGGATCCAGGAGACGGTCTTTCAACTTAGGCGGCGCGGTGTTGCTGTGATCGGCGAGCACCCCTGGCATTCAGCAGCCTGGCAGGAACCCATCGTCGTGGATACTTGGGCTGGCTTGGCAGCGGGCCGGGCCGAGATGTGTGCCTATGGTCTGCGGAGGCCAGACCATGAGTGGGGCACCGGGCGTGGACTTCATCTTCGCCGGCCTTTGCGTGTGGTGGGCACCAAGGAGATTGTGGCAGGAGTGTGTCGCCTATGCCCCGGTGGTCATCGTCATGCCCCTTGTCTGGGGGGGGTTTGTGTTCAAGGCCAGTGGCGTTCTCTCGGTGATTTCTCGAGCGGCTATCCTGCAAACTTCGCCCAGGAGATTGTGAAAAAGGCCGAGGCCTACCTCGAAAAGCGTCCGAGGACCAGACAAGGAGAAAGCTTCTATGTGACTCCGGCCTTGCATGAGGAGGCCTTCCTGGATACAGACCTGGACTTTGTCCACACAGTCCTCTTCGATGACGGGGGGGGCAGATTTTCCAGATGATGCTCTGGACCTAGAGAACCAGAAGCACGACAATCCCGACACAGAAAACCACGACGAGGAGGGGAGTGTCGATTTCCCAGATGGTGTTCCAGACCTAGAGGACCAGAAGCACAACAATCCCGGCACAGAAAGCCACGACGAGGAGGGGTCCCTTGTAGATATTGATATGTCCGGTCACAGTCCCTTGCTGGAGCGGGTCCATATGTTACACCGTCGCCTTGGTCACCTTTCCAACGAGGCCTTGGTGAGAATGTTGCAGCATGGTGGGGCCAAGGACGAAGTGCTCAAGTTGGCAGCAGACCTGGCCTGCCCTACTTGCCAAACGGCAAAAGCCCCTCACAGATCTTTTCCAGCACGACCTGAAGTTCGAGCGGTTGTGTTCAACACGGTGATCCATGCAGACCTGAAGTACCTCAAGGATTTTCGAGGCGAGGTCTATGTGGCCCTCTCTGTGGTGGACGAGGCTACAAACTACCACTTGGCAAAGTTGCTAAGGAACCGGGAGCCGAGCCATGTGGCGGCCAAGTTCATGTCGATGTGGATTGGCCTGTTCGGGCCGCCTCAGAAAATACGCCTGGACCAAGGAGGAGAATGGGAATCTGACTTTATCCAGCTCTTGGAAGCCCACTCTATTCACTCCGAGTTCGTTGGCTCCCACTCCCCCTGGTCCAATGGCTATGCAGAACGGCATGGTGCACTGCTAGGTGTAGCCGTACAGGCAAATGTCGACGAGAAGCAGCTCACCGGAAGGAGCCAGATGAAGCTTGGGCTTTCTTGTGCGTGCCAGGCCAAGAATAGTGTGATCAGCCGAGGCGGCCACAGTGCACACTTTTTGGTTTTCGGGCGGCAGGCTGCATACCCCGAACTGCTGGATGATGAGGTCTGGGCTCGGAAAAGTCTTGGCTTCGCCCTGAGCATCGAGGGTGAGGTGGCCCGTGCCGCAGAACTACGTGCAGCTTCAAAGGTCGCCTTGCTGAGAGGAGACGTGCTTGAGAAAATAAAGAGGGGCCTTCGCAGGGCTCCGGCCGGAGAGAGGCGCAACTACACCCCGGGCGAGATCGTATATTTTTATTCTCCTGCTGGCCTCAAGAGCAGGAGGTACAAGAAGGACCTGGGCTGTTGGAGGGGACCCGCTGTTGTCCTGATGGCCGAAGGTGCCGACCGATATTTCATCTCCTGGAGGGGGCGTTGCTTGTTGGTCTCAGGAGCTAACCTCAAGGGGGCCACCGTGGAGGATGCCAACCGCCAGGACTTGCGAGAAGAGAGTGCGGAAATGGATCTCGCCAAGGGCTACGTTGACATGACCCAAGATGACCCTCCTCCTCTTGAGGCGGAAGCCCCTTTCTCGGTGGAAGGCCCAGACCTGGCGGCCAGGAGACGGCTCAATGGAAGCGGAAGAAAGCTGACCGAGGCACGTCGGATGATGGCAGGCCTCAAGTCGGTGAAAAAGGATCCTCAAAGGGCCTCTCGACCCCAAGCAGCGGCGGCGTCTACTGCCACAACGGCGGCCCAAGAAGGGGCGAACGATCGAGGATCCCCTGGCCCTTCCTCCTGGTGCTCCTTCTGAAGAACGTGCAGAAGAGCCGGTGCCAGAGCAAATTGTTGCTGACCCTGAGCAAGAAGATTTGCGTGATGGGCCCGCTTGGGAAGAAGCTCCTGTTCCGGCCGCTCCTTTGAGGGAACTTACTTTGGAGGAGGAGGCCTCGAACCGCAATCCGCTAGACGACTTGCCTTACCAGTTTCGAAAGAGGGGTCGCGAGGATGAGCCGGAGAACCACGAGGCCAAGCGTGTCCGGACCACCGACTTCGCAAACTATGTGATGGTGGCCCTGGCGGAGGAAGAGCTGAAAGGAGAAGCTGTGCCGGCCAATGAGTGGCTGCCCCGTTTAGAGGTGACTCGTTTTGGGGCCTTGCTGGACATGCCTTTGACCTCTGTTCGTCTCCACCGGGCCCCACGAAAACACTTCCAAAGGCCAGGTGGAAGAGGAGCCAAGAAACGCGTCACCGTGATGTTTGGCACTGACCCTGGGCAGGTGATGGTGGCTCAGGAGACGCCTCAGCAAGTCGCCGAGCGTCCGGCCCGTCGCTCCCCACACCTTTGGCGTGGCATTTCGCTCTTTGTGGCTGGAAAAAGGAACAAGCTTAAGAAGGGCAACTTGCAAGGTTCGCAGCTTTACCTCCGCAAGGACAACCGCACCTTTGTGGTTCACACAAAGGACACCGAGCTTGCCGAGGCCGCCTCCAAGGACTTTGCCGATTATTTGGCGATGTCAGAGGCTTTCCTTTTGAAGGCCAAGGCCAATGGAAAGGAGCTAGATCCTCGCTTCTTTTCCCAAGAGGAGCAGAAGGCTTTTGATGAAGCGGACAAGAAGGAGTGGGAAGCTTGGGTGCGCAACCACGTGGTGGAGGAGATCAGCCCGGAGCAGGCAAAGCGCATCCCGCGAAGCCGTGTCTTTGCCATCCCGGCCCGCTTGGTTCGAACGAACAAAGTGCAAGCGGGAGAAAAGGGGCTCACGGCGAAAAGCAGAATCGTGCTGCCGGGGCACCTAGATCCTGACATGGGAACTATCAGAACGGATGCCCCCACCACGCAGATGTCCGCTGTTCGCCTAGCCGTGGCTATCGGGCTTATGCACGGCTGGGATTTCCTGCTCTTTGATGTGAGCACTGCGTTCCTCAGCGGGAAGGCAGTAGATCGGGATCTGTATGTGCGCCCGCCGCGAGACCTCAAGTGTGTGAATGCGGCTGTCCTGTGGAAGATCCTGAAGTCGGCGTACGGCTTGAGTGAGGCGCCGCGGCTCTGGTGCATGCAAGCAAAAGAACTCCTGGGGCGATGCAATTTTGAGGAGGTTCCCTGGGCCCCAGCAACGTTTATCAAGAAACGGGGAACTGGTGTGGTCGCGATCTTATGCTTGCATGTAGACGACGGCTTCCTTGCAGCAAGAAAGGGCAGGGAGATCCAGGAGGCTCGGGAGGAGATCAACAAGTTGTTTTCCATCAAGGAATGGCAGGCTGTGAACCACGAGCCTAAGGCCTACCTCGGGATGAAGATATATATTGTTGATGGGATCTTCTTCAATGACATGAAGGATTATGTCCTGGAGATCCGGCCTCCTACTTGCGACCCAGGAGCCTCTGAGGAACGAGCCTTGGAACCCTCCGAGCTTCGAAAGTTTCGCCGCTTGGTGGCTCAACTTCGGTGGCCAGTACATTTGGTGATGCCCGAGTTCCTCTACTCAGTGAGTGCCCTGGCCCAGAGGGTTAGCAAGGCTCAGGTGAAAGACCTTCGTCAGGCCCGGGACACCTTGAAGGAAGTGCAGCAAGCCGCCACCCGAGGGCAAGCCATCCTGAAGTTCGAGAAGCTGCAAAAGGACGCCATCCTGGTGAGCTTCTTTGACGCTTCGCTGGGTAAGGCGGCAGACCACACCGCGCAACGAGGAGAAGTTCACTTCTTAGCCGACGCAAGCGTGCTCCGAGGCCAAGGCAGAGCATGCATCTTGGAGTTCCACTCGAACAAGATTGCCCGAGTGGTCCGGTCCTCCCTGGCAGCCGAAGGAGCAAGCATGGCAACGTGCACGGACAGGCTTGTGTACAACATGAAGCTCTACGACGTGCTCAAGAACGGAAGCCTGGAAGTTTCCCCTACGTGGCGGCGTGAACTGGGAAGCATTGGCCATATCGTCACCGATGCGAGGAGCCTCTTCGACCACGTCAAGGGCTCAAGCATGCTTGCCACGGAACGCCAGGTTTCCCTTGATATATTGGAAGTGCGTCAACTTGTGCAGGAGGAAGTGCTGGACCTTCATTGGGTCCCAACATGGCGCCAGTACGCCGACGTTTTGACCAAGAGCATGGCTGATGAACTCTACGGGCACCTCCGCTGTAAAGGTCTTATCAATGTGATACAGACCCCTGCTGATCAACTTGAAGAGGATCGGAGGGCAGCCCTACGTCGTGCGCAGCGCGAAAGGCGCAAGCTTCGCATGAAAGAGCAACACATTTTTTTGTCGATGTGATGAATTCTGCATCAGACATGTACAGCATGGCATTGCTCTTTCGAAATGCACCCCGCAGCATCGATGTTTAGCTTCACTGCAGAAAACCTTGCTTGCTTCTGCCTGCTTTTAGGGGTTGCTACCTCTATCCATAATTGGAGCAGCTAGCAACACAAAAGCTTGTGTTGTTTCGGTTCAAGATGCGTTCTTCGTGAGCATGCAAGACCGAGGAGGAGTGTTTGACATCATCAGCGAGGAGCTGACGCGAAGCCTACCTAGGCGTTTGTCTGCCTTTGTTCGCAGGGATGCTTGCTCTGCCACATCCTGGCCCACATGGCAAATTGTCATGTGCGTTCGTGTCCGAAGGTGATAGTCACTGTGTCACGGACATGGTGGCGTCCAGCATGCAGCCAGAGGCAAGCTTACAGTAAGCCGCCTGAGCCTGAAATTCAGCAACACTTGCCAAATGCGAAACTTCACATGTGTGCAAATTTTCTGTTCGCTGGCTGCCCGCTGAGATTATGTGCCATCTACAAGCCAAAGAATTGATTTAGAATCAGTCCCTCAGATTCAGAAGAGCAACTTGGTGCGGCGATCCAGCGAGGCCTTGAACCAGGGTCCTCTTAAAGTAGACGGGTGTCAGGTGGTGTTTGGTCATCTTCGCATCAGTACAGCAACCACCTGACATGGTGCAAGCCTGTCGGCTTAACCACACTTGTCTCCCCTGGTCGGTCACCACGAACTGCCAGCGGCAGGAGGCTAGAAGGATGCCTGTCCACGTTGCTCCCTACGGTGCCTAAAAAAACACCATGCCGGCTGGAGGGATTAGGTCCACGGTGCCTTGAGGTGGACGAAGTTTTGGCTCCTGCAGCTTCCTCTTTAGGCGGTTTATGCCTGCCCGTCCGGTGAGCAAGGGAAGAGCCAGCAAAGAATGCACAGACCTTCTGGCTTGCTGCTATCCCCTTTTGCAGAAGACGGCAGGCGATTTTAAAACCCGACCAGTCCATGCTACGCTGTCGCGTAACTTGTTGTTGTCAGCTTTACCAGCCCGCAGTGGCTAGGTGGGAGGCGGGTATCCTTGACCAAATTGCTTTTTGATGCAGTCTCGCCTCCCCTAGAGCATGCCTTACTTGACGTGATGGGCCACAAGTTGTCCAAGATTCACTCATCAATACCTGAGCACGTACAGACTCACATGTGGTCCGCGAGAGAGAGACTGCGGGTTGCATCGGGGGTATGAAATCGAGATAAATCTGGATCCAGCAACAACCTGCGAGAACTTCTGCAGTTCCGCAAGCCTTCACCATGCAACCCCTGTCAATGATGTCATATGATGCCTGCTTTGCACCGGGACCGTGCGTACTGTCGTCCCCGATGTGATCAGACATCAAAAGATCGCTCGAAGGTTGCCCCTGCAGTATGCTCGGGTTTTGCATCATTCAGATGCAGGCTGTCCGGCTCTGCATGTGGACCCTCACGATCATGTTGGACTCTCTTGTGTTTTTCAGTCTGGCTCGCGGGTCTCCCTCGTTTCCCAAGTGTTGCAGCGCATGTGTGGAGGGTAGCAGGCATGTCCGTCTGCAGCATGTTCTGCGGAAGGTTACCTACCTGATAGAGGGTTGGGATACAGCGAACGCATGCAGCCTACTCCGCGACGTCTCTGCAAGCCCTTGGCGGCCCTGTCCTTGCTTCTCATCTGCGAAAGCACTAGTTGTATCAGCTTGTCAAGCCCTGGCTGCCGCGGCTTTCACCCTGCGTTCCCGATAAGCAGTTCGATCCAACTCAAGTCGAGGCTACTCCTCGTGTTCGCTGATGTGAGCAAGCTTCTGGGCTTCGTCGGGTCGCGAGGCCGAGTTCGAGTGGAGTTCAGTCGTCTGTCTTGGATGACTGAGTCAAAGATAGTGTAGACCTTTGGCATGCCCAAGCAGAAGCAGTTCTAGAGAGCGGGGGAAGCTCAGAAGACAGGCGTGGGAAGTCGCCGGCCCTCGGTCGCGCGTGCGGCTGAATACAAGCAAGTAGCTGCGCCCTGCTCAGAGCACTGCTCGGAGTGAGAGTTCCGGGGGGCCTTCGGAGCATCGTGTGAGGTGGCGGGAGCCACGGGCCGGCTGGGGCGCTTCGTGGTGTCGGAATTGCTGTCCAAGGACCCGATCCGGTCCCCGGAATCGAGCACTGAGCCTGAGCCTGAGCCTACCTTAGCCAACGCAGCACTCCGAGCAGAAGAGAGGAAGATGAGCTCCAAGTCATCGCGCTGACCCGCAATGTGTCTCGAGCAGAAGAGTTTCTGCCTGCAGGGTCCTCGGTGTTTACCCGAATGCGCGGCATACAGCTTGGATCCGATCATCTATTGGTTGCTGCAACCAGGTAGACAATGACAAGTTGAAGGTCGTCACCTGGGACCCTGCAGCTGACCAGGCGTGCAAAATCCAAGCTCAAGCCTTGAAGACTGACGACTGTTGCGAGGCTGCAGCTGAACAAGCTGTAGCTGACGCCGACGTGGCGCTCTGGTGCGCCGAGGCCATGCAAGGGCTACAGACCCCATCTGCAAAGATGTTGCCATGTAGTGTGAGAGCATTGTGTTCAACTTCCTGAGGGTCGCAAGGGCATTGTCGCGCTGGGCAATGCTTTCAAGGCGAAGGGGCAGAGACCGAGCGGTGCACACCCCAGGGCAATTGCCATCTCGCTGGTGTGGTTCCATGAAGATAGCATGCAAAAGTGAGACAAAACGCCTATGTCCTACGGCCTACACTCGCAGCTTCAACTTGTGGGCGTTGCCTTGCATCACCTTGTAGAAACTAGGGGCTATGGATCATCTTCTCACCATTGTCTTCGCGGCATAATGAAGCAGGTCGAGCAGGTGTGGGCAACTTTTGTTCCGGTCATGTTGAGCTTGTCATAGAAGTGACATGCGCCGTCTCTGAAGGCTCCGCCCGTGTGATCATGTGCTCCTCAGCTGTGGGAGCCTCAGAGACCCAAAGGTTGGCGTTTCTCAGCGAGTCGATCTTTTCACGCCTCAGGCCATCACGCGGCCCACATGGTCTGCCGAACAGAAATCCCGGATGTCCGGAGCAGCCGACATCCCGATTGTCAGGTTGAATCCAGGTGCATCACGGTTCTTGTGCGGCCTTGGGCTCGAAGCGGGATTCGGGTATCGGCCTGGGGGCAGGTGGCCTGCTGGACGAGAAACGAGCAGCCGAGCAAGCCTTGCGCGACACGGGGGCTTCCTATGCGGTGGCACGACCGACGGGCCTGGGGCCCGCGAATATGAGCTTTGACCAGGGAATGGTCATTGGACCTTCAACAGAACCGAGGCCTGAAAGACGACTGGCCGGCGGGGCGTCCGGTGGTCTCTCAGGGAGATGTGGCTGTGGGCAGAACCTCTCGCCAAGACCTGGCCTCCATGTGCTCCAGCCCGGTTTCTGGAGCGCAGCTTCTACGGCCAAGTATGGGGGGCGTATGCGCAACCTGAACAACACCCTCCGAAACCTCCCATTCCATCCAAGCCCTAGCGTACAGCAGCCAGGCTGGTGCAGCTGCTTGCGCCTGCCTGAGCATGTCGATTCTTGTGACAGATTCGCCAAACTTGGTTCGTTTTCTCTCTGGAGCTTTCCAAGCTTGCGGCCTGCCTCTTGCGCACGTACAAGGAAACAAAACTTGTGTTTGCCGTGAGAAGAATGCACACTGCAAGCAATCTCGAAAGAGTAGACGGAGCACGGCTGGTATCCCAATTGCCTTCAGCGAAGCGTCGCCACAGCCTTAAGGACGAGCCAGAGGCGACAGGGAAGACTTTCGAGGCAGCGTCCGGGCTTGTGAGCTCCCTCCCGTTGCCCAGCCGCTTATGCCCTGTTCTTCACGAAGCCTAGCCGCTAGCCATGCGTTCCATGCGAGCCCTTGGGCATTCGGAATTCGTTCCTGTCGCTAGCATCCGAGACGTGACTGGCATGAGAAAACGATATGTTATTCGGAACTGAAAGAAGAAGAAGAGCAGCAGCAGCGGCGCATGCTTCCAAACTTAACGCACTCCCGGCCCGGCAAGAAAGCGTAGTGGAATTCTCGAGCAATAGAAATGTCGATGTTGGCGGCAGGCAGCCCGTGGCGTGATGCTCCAAAACAGGGGCGGGCTGGCAGCCTGCAGTGGTTAAACTGTCCAAACAGAACCCTGGCAGCCCGCAGCTGATATAAGGCTCCAAACAGCTGGGCAGGCTAGCCACCCGCAGTGGTTCAAATTGTCAAAAGAGGCAGCAGGCTGGCAGCCCGCAGCGGCTCTCATGTTCAAAAATGGTGTGGGCGGGCAGTCCGCAGCTGAATTTGTCCAAAAAACGGTGCAGGCTGGCAACCCGCAGCGGCTATGAAAGGCTATGATGCTGCAAAACAGGTGTGGGCTGGCAGTCCGCAGTGGTTAAACTTTTCCAAACATTCAATGTGCGGGCTGGCGCCCCGCAGCGGCTACAATTCTCCAAACAGGTACGGGCTGGCAGCTCGCAGTGGTTCAAGTTGTTCGAGCAGGGTGTGGGCTGGCAGTGCGCAGTGCTACAATTTCAATCAGGCAGGTGCGGGCTGGCAGCCCACAGCGCCTCGCATGCTCCAAACAGGTGCGGGCTGCTAGCCCACACCCTGGGCTATTGGACTGCTAGCCCCGCCCCGTTTGGACAGTTGTAGCCATTGCGGGCTGCTCGCTCGCCACTACAACCACTGCTGGGGGGCAGCCTGCACTGTGCTGTCATAGCCGTCAGGGGGACGGAGTCAGAAGCATCAAAAGAATCGAGCAAATGATTCGAGCATTGCAACCCACTACAGTACATTAGTGCTTATGCTGGGATTCTTCATTCCTTCCGATGCCAAACCTGAAGAGCACACTGGCTTCATAGGCTACGCAGACGAGCGGTGCTTGTGATGATGAGCCAGTGGTGCTTCATTTGGGCAGAGCGTCGTTGGGGTTACCTTGGTCATTTGTTGCGCAAACCTAGCATATATGTTGCAAAGCAGGACATGTTGGCACTTTCCAGCACACGACAGCATAGCACTGGACCTTTCTGCCACTTACACAAGTGGGGCATCGAAGCGCTCTGTCAAGATGCCGCACAGCTGCAGACGACTGCAAATGTCCGGGGTGCCTGGACGGGTGGCTTTCAGGGGCTGCGACATGTCTACAAGTACGTCTTTCCATTCGTCCATGCTGATTGCTCACCTAAATGGCGAGATATTTTCAGGATTCACGTTCCTCGGCGCTTGGGGGTTTATCTCAGAGGTTTCTCTTGTGTGGCTGGACCAGACTGAGGGGGATGCAGGTCTTCAACAGTTGCGGCTCAATGCCTACAGTCTTTCATGTATGCGTGTGTTGGTTGCAACTGGAGTTTAGGGGCCTCTTGCTGGAAGTGCATTTGCTGGAAGATGACACGCAGGCATACCTTCCACAGCTGCAGAGCACTCATAATAATACCTTTCGGGTTTTCCAGTGTCAAAATCTATACCAATATTTCGCATGATGTCGCTGCTCATCTACTTGCACTGTCATGAGTACTGTGCGTGTCTGCCTGTCTGCCTGTCTGCCTGTCTGCCTGTCTGCCTGTCTGCCTGTCTGGCTGTCTGGCTGTCTGCCTGGCTGCCTGGCTGCCTGGCTGCCTGCCTGCCTGTCTGCCTGTCTGCCTGGCTGCCTGCCTGCCTGCCTGCCTGTCTGCCTGTCTGCCTGTCTGCCTGTCTGCCTGCCTGCCTGGCTGCCTGCCTGCCTGCCTGTCTGTCTGCCTGCCTGCCTGCCTGTCTGCCTGCCTGTCTGTCTGCCTGTCTGCCTGTCTGCCTGCTTGGTTGCCTGCCTGCCTGCCTGCCTGCCTGCCTGCCTGCCTGCCTGCCTGCCTGCCTTCCTGTCTGCCTGCCTGTCTGCCTGTCTGCCTGTCTGCCTGTCTGCCTGTCTGCCTGCCTGCCTGCCTGCCTGTCTGCCTGGCTGCCTGGCTGCCTGGCTGCCTGTCTGCCTGTCTGCCTGTCTGCCTGTCTGCCTGTCTGCCTGTCTGCCTGTCTGCCTGTCTGCCTGTCTGCCTGTCTGCCTGTCTGTCTCTCTGTCTGTCTGCCT
>CAJNJA010053808.1:0-54816 GCA_905231915.1 Symbiodinium necroappetens | reverse complement strand
AAAAAAAAAAAAAAAAAAAAAAAAAAACGGACGGCAACGAGCAATAATTTTACGCACGACGATGGCATTTTGCTTGTGACGACAGGCTTTTTTCGTAGGTAAAGTCCGGTCTCCTGTTTGGGTAGTCTTGTGTAGAAAACGCACCATCCGGCAGCAATTTGCCGGTGAAGGCGGGTTGCAGGCAAGGTGCAATCCGATTCTCCGTTTTGGGCATCTTGTGCATGAAATGCACTGGTTGAAAACAACCAAATGAAACCCAGGGGTCTCGTGTGAGCTAGGCTTGGCTGAAAAAGTGTAAGTGACTTCTGCAGCCTTCTTCTTCCAAAATGCCACTGTGCACCCAACCTGGATGGGATAGCCTAGTGGTTAAACATCCGTGCGGACACGGATTATCGCGCACAGCCTGGCTCCAAGACTTGTGGCTTGTACTGGCTCGTGCGGTTTCGCAAGGCCTGCCATTCGTCTCTGAGCCCAGTAAGTCTCAAGTGCTAAGCCCGCCACAGCTGCCACGCCACTATCCACAGCAGCATGTCTCCCGAGAGCACCAACAAGACCCAGAGCAGCCACGGCAAATACCGTACCTGCATGTGACAACGTACAAGTGTCGGCAGTGTCTGCAACTTCGGCTTCCGGCGCTTACCGCGACTTTGGCGACTCCGACGAGCCACGGTTTCAGATCTGGGACAGCCTAAGCGCATTCCAGTGGCAACTTCTGTCACCACAGCGCTCGGAAATTTAGCTCTGATGGGCTTTCTCATCTGAGGCTTGGGCAACAGGCGCTTCCCACCTGCTGTTGCGACCGCATTTGTGTGGAATGACCGTCTACTTCCCGTATCCTGTTAGTCTAGACAAAGGAGTAACCACAGCAGAGTAGTTCTGCGAAAGGCAAGTACCAACCGCCCAACCACAGTGGTGCCTTGCGATGGCTCGATCCCTGCAAAGAAACGCCTGTGCAGCAGCGGCGTTTGCAGTGAACTGCTCGCATGCCTCATTCCTTTAACCCTTTCCCTGGCTGATCGTGACAGCCATTAGGTGCATCAGGCGATAAGCTCGGCCTCCAAGCTTCTGTCCAGAACCCATGTGCCCAAGAGCGAGAGGAATATCAAGGCGGAAAGCCTGACCTTGTGTTCAAGACTTGCGCGGCATGCCTGCGTCTGGTTGCTCGGCATGGAAACGACGAAACTGAGCGGCATTCTTGAAGCAAAGGTGGTAGTGTCGTGAGCTGGAGCGCCTTGCGACACTGCGTGCGCTTGCTTAATAGGAAGTCGTTCGAGGTTGACATAGGTTGACTGTCGAACGATTTGCCCAGGAGGGCGGCACTAAGACAGTCTTCCCCGTCGACGAGTACGCTTCACTCTTCTGGATTCTAGCTCTTCTTCTTCCCACGGTCTTCTCTTGCGGTGTTGGACGCTTCCCTCCCCCGCCCAACTACAACCTGTATAGTTTAAGCCAGCGATGATGGTATGACAACGCAGCAGTGGACATAGCTTCGGCTGACGACGCCCTTCAGGAGTGCAGTGTCTGAGACCACGGCCCGAATACCAGCCTGGGACCAACCAGTCGCGCCGGCAGCAGCCAAGGCCAGGGCCGATGCAGCAGCTGCAAGGAGGGGTGGGTTCTCCAGAATGCCCTGCGTGAGCACAGCCCAGAGTCACTCCGATAAACCTGCGCTACAGACAACTAACACGGCTCCGAAAACAGGAGCACCATGCGCACTTAAGATGGCCATATGAAGTTTCAACCTCAAAGCTTCTTTGGCGGACAAGTGGTGAACAGCCTCTGGATTTTACAGCGAGAAGGTGTGATATTGAGTACTGAGTACTTCTTATGCTTGTTGAGAATCCGCTAGTGAATGTTTCAGCGTGGATGCCTGTTGAGCATGGTGTGTATAGTCACCATTTGATCCGGGCTATGCGAGATCTCCAACTGCAGGGATCTGCAGGATTAAAGATCAACTAGGATTGGCAGAATCCAGGCACCTGTATCCATGGTCTTCCCTTGTAGTTCACGAGCAGAATGGCTATACCTGTTCAGGCTGCTGGTAACTCCAAGTCGCGACAGGTCGCCACTTGAGCGAGCTACTGCTTTCCTGTCGCAACCCTCCTCAAATGTCAATGACAGGCAACCTCCCTGATTTCATTCATGCCTTGCACCAACTCAACATAGAAGACGACGCTGTTGAGCAGATTCGGCCTCTGCGAGCTCTTCTGGTCTGTCCGAGAAAAGCTTGATGCCAGAAGATAACGGTCTTCACCCTGCCATGGCCGCTGCACTGCCCTCTTGCCTGAAAGGTCGCGAAAACAGAGCTCCAGGAGAAATGGCATCCCAAAAGTCGAAGGGCTGTGCCTTGCAGGAAAGGCACTGCAGTGCGTTAAGATGCAGCAAGGCCTGATGACAAGCGACAGCGGCGGATCGAGCCTGTGCCCACTCTGGAAATTTCAACAGATCCGCCATTGCTGCAGGGCCCATCAATTCCTGCAAGGCAATCAGGGACAGTAGTTTATGAGCAGCCGATGAATGCCTTTACAACCACGGGTTGCAGCACAAGCAATGAAGCGAAGGGTCCTTAGCCCAAGACACAGCCCGACAAAGGACCCAAACATGCACCTTGCTTGTTTGTCATGGCAGCATCAGGCAGCGGAAACCTAGAAGAGGCCGTCGCAACCAAGTCAAACTGTAAGTGCATGCTTTGTGCTGCTTCACAAGGCACCAGAGCTTGCCCAAGTGTGCTCAGAATTGTCGCAGGCTCAAAAATACTGGTCGCCGGGCGAACACGAGCGGGTTGTCGCGGAGCCTGGACACAGCGAGAGACGCGAGATAGAGAGAGGGAGTGTGCGTGTGTGTGTGTGTGTACCATCCCTGTGTCGAAGGGCTATTAAACAGCCTTTGAATCCAACAACATGATCATGAAAAAGCCGGGGGCTGAGGATCCTTCACCTGTGCCTCAGCCAACGAAGACCACAAGTGCGAGGATGTATAAACATACCTCTTGAAATGGCGCACCAGGGGAGAGTTACTCCAGCTGGTGGTCATCCCGTGATGGCACATTTTCCTCGTGTCCGGTTGCTGCGATCTGTGAACCCTGCCTGAGTACATGTCAGTCTGTGAATGCTTCTTGCGTGCATGTCCGTGTAGACTAGCCTGGAATCCCGTCGAGACTGAAAAAAGAAAAGCAGCAGATCAGAAATACCGCCAAAGAAACAAAGCCACATCACCGGCGACATGCCAGACCAAGAGGTCTGCTTCAAGTGTGTTGTGCTGTCAGTGTGGCTTTTCCCTCTGGGCGTCAACTGAGGGGTTGTTGCCCCCACCACCATCCTAGCTTCACAGCGACTCAACCGAAGCTCTTGACATGTCTTTGAATAAAATTTGGAACGACTGCATGCCTCAGCAGTGGAGCCAGCATCGGCAAACTCTCTGATATGATTTCCACCCCTACAAGACAAATGTTTTGAGCTCTCTTTTGCGTCAACTTCAGCAACATCTTGTGTTTCATCTTGCTGGTCATCAAGCTACACGCCTCATGATTTTTTGTCATCGGTTTTATCTCAAACTCCAGTCCTTTCTCAACGTCTGGCAGGATAACACGATTTCTGTGTAATTTTGTGCCGGTTCAAGGATCGCCGGAGCGGTGCCAGATGCAAACTCATGCTTCGATCCCATGTCATACTGGCAAGACGTATGCTTGGGGCATCAATGCTGATGGCCGTCTACCACGAGGATTCGAATTCTCAAAGCAAAAAAGAATAATGCAAAGGACGCAGTGTCATTGTGTACAGTGCCACGATTACAGACAAGTTGCTGTCTGGTATAGCTTTTGGTATGGAGCAGATGATAGACACGTGTCTTCCGCAGCACTTTGGATCGCTATCTTTTGCTTCAGATTCGGCACAAGTTGCACGTGTTTCTTCGCGACACACTCGAACATATGTTCTTGTCTTTGATTGATGATTTTGTTGGATTCTTTCACAGTGTGCCTCAACATCGGATTGCTTTAGTTTGTCACAATCACAGCGACTCACTGTCAATGTGCAGCCAGGTACAAGAACATCAAAAGCATTGCGGGATCTACTAAGCAAGCGGGGGATCCCCCTGGGTGGAAAGTAGTTCACATTGACGACATACCTGCTATTGTACAAGTAACGTTCAGCTGTGGTACGTTCCAAACCTGTGGGACCTGCTGGAAACACCATGACGGGACATGCATTGGCAATCAGGCTTCTCCTGTCCTCCGCTTTTGCCCTGTGTTTTGCGTGGAAATAGGTTGGCAAGGGTTATCTGCATCAGAGCGAAAAAGAGAGAGAGAGAGAGAGAGAGGAAGGGAATATCGCGAAATGTGAGGACAAGCAAACTCAAGGCATCAGGACAGTGCCATCCCTAAGCTCACAGTGCCAAAAGTCCACACACTTTCTAAATCTTTGTAGCACTGCTCATCATAAAGGACCAACCCCCAGCCGAGCCAAGGCCTTCGCATTTATGAAGCCGGCAAAAGCAATGGAGAATGCAAAGTTGGAGAAGATCATTTGGATCTCCTTGGCTGAGTTTGCTTGTGTGCCCTTCATCGCAGGCAACATGCGACTTGTGTGGGCATCAAGAGGGTGCGGCATAACGTCAACAGCAAGCTATCTTCCGTGCGAGATGGTGCGCGACAGATAGCACGACGAGTCCAAGCACATGGGACACAACAGGGCCAGCCGAAGTAGTTGGTGTTTGTTACCCTTCCTACCACAACTGCACCCTACCCATCTTTTCCTTTCAGCCAACAACGCGAGCTGAAGACCACTAGATAAACCACAGCGTGCAAAGACCAAGTATGCCCCACAAGACGCCAAGGCCGTACAGCCCAAACGTGTACCACACAGACGTGCTCTCACCAAGCTTCTGATTGCCGAGCGCCCTCAACAGACAGAGCTGCATACCGCCACATGGCAATGATTGTACCTCATGCCACAATTTCAAGCATGACAGAACCGAGCTGCCCAATCGATGTTCGGAATGATAAGTGGCTGCAACAGGTGGTTCTGTCCGGGCGGCTGAGCACCAACTGTTGCGTTTGCATGACCATAGAGCAACTTGTGCATTGTCCCTGGCGCAGCATCTCCGGCACAGCCAGGAGTGTTCGAGAAGTGAAGGGTGCCACCGCCGATGCTTGGTCTGCTTGATCTGCTCCCTGGTCTGCTTTGGCTTTTCGGGTCTCTTCCGCCAAACGACGCTGACCCTGTCTGAGCAGCTTAACCAACTGCTGCCAGTCCAGCGTCTGGCCTGCTCGTCGTCGGCGCTCGACCTCCTGGACGTACCATGACCTCTGTTCCTCGATGTTCTGACTGATCTTGCGCTGGAAGGCTTGCGCGTTCTCTCGCTGCAACCTCTGCCACCGCGTGCGCATTGCCCAGTCGTCGAAGAAGAAGTCAGTGTCCAAAGGATGCTCTGTTGGCCATATGGCTATCCCCGCATCGGCAGCAGCTAAAGCACCAACATCATTGCCTCCGTCCCCGACCATTACAACACGGTCGTCCTGCCTAAGAATCTCCACCAGCTTCGCTTTGCCAGGCGGCGACATTCGTGCCAAGACTGTGGCGTATCTTGCGGTCGCCCAAGCCGCCTGTCCAATTTTCTCCAATTCCAGCTCAGTCGCAGCAAGGATTCTGCCTCGTTGGTAAAGGTCTTCTGCTGCAGACAAAGGAAAACAAGGCTGTGCAGCATGTGAATCAGTAGGAAGGCTCCGTTCCCACCAGCTTCCACCACGCAGTTCGACGATTGGGGCTGGTTCCATAGTTCGCCGGTTGAACTGCATGTCCTGCGAGCCGTGACGCCCCCATCACTTATTGACTGGCACAAGGAGATGTACAAAGTTGTGTAGCCACCAATCAGTACACGATGAATGCAGACGTGTAAGCTAAGACTCAGGCCGGTGACAGCCTCACCACGAAAGTTCTACAGGCTTGTGGCAACTTTTCAGTTATGCCGGTTTATGTGCCCCCTCGCAGCTTTCGCTAACCCGATGGGTGCGAAAAGCAAACATATCAAGTCCCTACGGCGGATCTTTTACTGCACGAGTGTTGGAGCAGGAGGAAAAGACGAAAGTTCGCGACACCTGTCTGAGAAGGCACAAACCGGTGTGTGTGTGTGTGTGTGTATATATATATAACGGAAATAGTCTCCCTTCCACAGCTGTTCTCAAACAAAAACCAGATAAAAGATTAAAAGAAACTTCCTTTTTTCACCGGCCTCGGCCTCGGGCGAATGGAGCAGGCCGGCTTCGCAGGCGGCGTGCGTTGCGGTGTCCAAAGCATCCCCGGTCACTACTGCACAGCACGAAGGAGCCACGGACGCATGCATATGCATGCAGATGTCCTGTCCTGCGCACCGGACACCGGCGAGGCGCAACATGCGAAGTGCCTGGGCAAGAAACACGGCAAGGCATTCACCATGCTCTCAGAGCCCTTTTTGCTCCTTTGACAGCCATTTCCGTCCTGAGCCAGAAACATTGCCACCCTTTCCCATCTGAGTCGCTGTATTTACCAGTGGTTCCGCTACTAAAATGCTGCTGCTGGTACTTATATCTTTCCTCTCTACTTTGCCGCTTCGATTACCAGGAGCACGATTCTTGTGCTCTGGGCGGTCAACAACTCCTGCAAACATCGTAGGAATTGCAGCACCATATCGCGTACCCTGAACCTTTTCTGAAGGTTGGTAAACGTGGCTTGCTCCCAAGAATTGCTAAATCTTCCGGATTCGTTGGACACTCGAAGGCAAGAGGCCTTCATCTTCAACTGAGGCTTCACGCTTCCAAGAAGACCGACCCTCTTCGCTGCCTCGGGAGCCTCGGCCTTGCAGCGATTCTGGAATGCGATGAAGCCAGCAAAGTGAAGTTCTGCTTCGGCCTCCTGTCGTGCAGATTCGCGCAGGCTTCATAGATACTGGTATTTGTAAAAGGATGCAATGCCTCTCTTGCCATGGAAATCAACTCCACATCTTCGTCGAATGCCTCACCACCCGGCTTCATACCGGTACCAGCAGATCGAGAATGTGGTTTACTTTTCCGATGAAGTCCAAAGTTCTGCTCTTCTGGTGTTGTGCTTTGGCACCTCCAGCACACATGATCCGCGAGTATTTGTGATCTACGACGTTTCACACATTCCCAAAGTCCAAGTTCCAAGTGCTGACCATTGCACAGACCATGTTTCGCCTTTGCCGAAGCTTGTTGAGACAAGTCCCACAGCCAATAAGTCTTCAAGATGTGGCTCAAGTGGCTGATTCAAACAGATCACAAACATTGCTGATTGAGCAAAAGGTGGTACGTTGATTCATCCCAGGTTTGATTCTGGCCGTCCCGGTTAGCCGTTGTGCCTCCATGTACGGCAAATGGGCCTCTCTCCTGGACAGGCGCGGAGACCCCGCACAGCCGGGAAATTTGGATGGGCCCCGTTCGTCGGCCTACCGGCAGAAGGTCTGGGTTCAAGGCTTGAGGGTTTAGGATCTACTGGTACAGCCCCCCCCCCGCCGATCGGACGATTGGTCGCTTAACTTGAACCCGCCCCCGACCCCCCCTTACCAAGCCTCACTGGCGATGGTGATTGATCGCATTTGATCGCATTTCTTACACCTAGCCCTTCGCAAGGAAATGATCGCGTGGAAAGTAGGCCCCCGGCGGGTTGCGAAGATAGCGGCATAGTTGAAAAGTGGCCGTGAATGGTTTATTTGGGCATCTGTGTCATCTAACTGCGAGCGAGTCGATGAATGCGTGTGTGCGAAAGCGGAAAGTGGATGGAACTGGCCGGGAGAAGCGACGAGGCGAGGGTGAGGGGTAAGATCATTTTCTGGAAAGCTCAAAACCCCACTGATGCGGTAAACATGCAACCAATAAAAGAACACTCGCATAAGCTCCACAAGACTATCGGTTGGCAAGGCTCTCGCAAGCGTCACATCTAAGCCCAATGCCTTCCATGCAAGTGCGAGCACCCTCAACCCAAGTACGCCAAAGAAGGAAGCGACTTCATCGTAGTTGCTGGGGGCATCGAGCAGCAGCGGTGACAGTGCCTCTGCGGGAATGCATGACGTTTACCATCCCATGCCGCAAGATGCCTTGTTGCCCACTCAGTCTCTCTCTCTTTCACTCTTTCTTTCGTGCAGGCAGTACGAAGGCGCAGCAGCAAAAGAGCATCGCGTGCTTGGGCGCTGCTGATTGGTGGGCACTTTCTTCTGTGCCTTGGATTGCTACCAGAAATGCTAGTCACATACGACTTGAGAGGCGTGAAGCAGGAGCCAACATGTCGCTCTGTCTTTCTTTCGCCAGGGCTGTGGGCAGAGGTTGCCCTCTGCCCGCGCGCATCAAGCGCCCCGGTATGTTACGGGGCGAGTAGTAGGATTAAATGCACGCGCCACCAAGGCAACTATGGTCTCAGATCTTCAGTCAGCAACAAATTTGGCGGTAAAAGGATGAGATAGGGGTCGCTCTGTCTCTCTCTCTCTCTCTCTCCCGCGATGCCTTGCCTCCGGAGCACCCTTGCACAACACCAGTGCTTGCGAGTTGCTTTCCATCAGGACCTGTAGCACGTGTGTGGTCGAATGCCGGGGCATCACCTTCTGTCTGTGGGGTCCCGAAGCTGAGCTGACGGCAGTCATGCGTCTTAACTTGGGATCAAACTCGAACCGATGGGCAGAAGGCGGAAGCTCCAAAGCACCTAGAGCGGAACTGTTCTTGGAGAAAGCCTGTCCGCAGTATGGCCGCAACGATGGCTGACTAGAAACGTAGGGTATCTATGGGCATCTGGGATTTTGCAGATCAACAATAATAACAATGCATCGGCAGAAAAGGACCGCATTCGGGCCTAAGTCCTCTAGCGCGGCGGTCTCCAAAGGGTCTCCGAGAAGTTTCCCATTCTCCATCGTGGCACTGTGGCAACTTTGCAGGATTTGGTGTGCCGGTTCGGTCGGAGACAAGTCCCGCAACGATGTAAGTCTTCCAAGAGAGCTCGTTGCTTCTGCAAACTGCTGGGGCAACATGACTCCAGCGGCTTCCAGCTTGTCACTGGTCAGTGTTCCCGTCTTGTCGAACAAGCAGGTTGTCATTGATGCAGCTTCCAGGATGCGCAAAGGCTCTGCGCAAATGATTTCCTTTGTTCGAAGAACCTCCATTGCGCGCTGTACCGCGTAGGTCATAAGCAACGGCAGGGTTGGCTGTATCACGAAGCTGAGGATGATGCTGATCTTCAGCCAACCGTTCGATCCTTTCCCGTGAAATGCAATTTGCAGTGCCGCAATACTTGCGAAGCCGAGCAGCAGAAGTACCACTTTCAAGGTGTCTTTGTCGCGGATGTTCTCTTGACTGGCGATCGCCCTCCGCATTAACAAACCCTGCTTGCAATGAAATCCAGTCTGCAAGACGGCACAAGTGCATGTCGCATCCTTCTTGGCTCGAGCTGCAAGAACCCTGGTGCCTGCATATAGAAAATGGTGTGCATCCCTCGCTTCTGGTTTCCGGGCTTCGGGGAGGGCTGCGGACTTCGCTACGGGTGCAGATTCGCCAGAGAAGGCAGCTTCACTTACAGTGACTGACCCATCCAGCAGAAGTGCGTCACAAGGCACGTCACTATTTGGCGGCACTTGCATTATGTCACCCGGCACAAGATCCACGGCCGCTTTGAGAATCCACTCACCCGAACGGAGTACAAAGACCTCCTTAGATGCAGAAGCCGTGGCTCGTAATTGTGCTAAAGACTTGTGCCGCGACATGGCCGCACCAACCTCGAAACACAGCAACGTCCCGAGGGAGAGGACTGTGAACTGCCAATAACCATCCAGGCCCCACAAAAAGACAGATGCCAACTCGAACAGGAAGATTGGCCGAAGCAATCGCGAAAGTACCAACTGTCGTACCTGCGGTACAGCAATCCTGTAATCATTGCTGCCATACTGCCGTCGTCTTTCCGTTGCCTCAGCCTCTGTAAGGCCCTCGTGTCTGCGCTGGCACAGAACAAGCAGTGTCTCACTTTGCTGCGGGACAGCAGCCGCAAGCAGGTTTGTGCCTCTTGCACCCGTTTCGAGCAGCTTGTATTGCTGCCCGTGGTATCTGAAGCGCAGTTCAGAACTCAGGGGCCATAATCTTCGAAGTGCAGCTTTTCCAGGTTCTGGAAGCACCAAAACCCAACTTCCCGAGCTGGCCTTTGCAGCGCGGCGAAAATCTAAACGACATCGTGCCCATGCAGAAGTTGTCCAAAAGCCTGCCAGGAACAAATGTGCCGTGATAGTTCCTGCAGCCAACAGCCATCCCCATGATCGCCTTGCAAATATGATCGAAACACCGTAAAGCATCACAAGGGCGACACGTCGAGCAGTTCGGCGAAATGCTGCAGGACGCAATGCGATCACTTCCACCGCATCCTGGCAACTGCGTTGGATTCTCTTGCGAATAACGCACGGCTGCGACAATCGACTGCTTCGACGACTGCGCTGCTTTGCTCCACAGCTGCTGAGGTGTCGCGGTGCCAGCAACGATGGAACTTCATATCCAGGAAGCCGACAGGCTCGGCCGGAGCAGCACGGCAGGCCCAAATCCAACATCCGGCACTACACGAAGACACTATGAGGAACCTGTGTGTGGATTTCTGCACCATGAAACTGGTCACACGCTGCACACGACGAGCACAACGAAGCTTTCGCCGACCTTTGTTTCATGCAAGAATGCGTCACCATGCTGATTCTTCATCCGAACAGGGTCGTGAATATTCAAGATAAATCTGGGGAAATTTTTCAGGCTTGCATGGCTCTTGTCGACCACCTCTCCCCTGATTCTCTCCTGCAGCTTGAACTTAGAAGCCCAGAACACAACTGCACTGCATAGGTCCACGACGAAGCATGCAAGGATATGCAGGGACTTCAAGGGCAGCTTGGGAAGTAGGGGAAATGGAATGGGAATGCATGGGAGGACAAAATTACTAGAAGCGTTCCGAGCTCAATTCTCAGGACATGTTGCGGAACGCTCGAGATTCAAGCGCATGTCATGGCAACCCAAAGTACATGTTGGATAATTTTGGCGTTTAGTTTTTGGGCACCGAATCTCCGTTCATTTTTCTATTCAGGCCTCCAAGTAGCTTGTGTACTCACATGACACCATGGTTGTTGCTTTCACCGCGTCCCTAGCTGAAACCCATCGGGGCTGCATTGGTCGAGCTTGCGGAGATTATGGACTGTGTTTCAATTCGCAAAGTCGAAGCATGCTGCTCGTTCAACGCAATGAAGCCTCATGGTCATCCGATTGAATGCAAATCCTCTTTGATCCGTTTGGGAAGCCTGCAGGATGAATCTGGGCATATTGGGCCCGAGCTCAATCGACGGCGGCTCTGGCAGAGCCAATTTTCAAGCTCTCAGTCAAGTTGGGAAGCATACTCTCATCAAAGCCCGTCGCAAGGTTCGCGCATCTTAGACGCATGCACTGCTTCTCAGTTGCTCCTGTCTACATACAGCTTGGCTGACAAGCATCCCTTCGAAAACTGGGTGGCTTTCAGGCTCGATGTTTGCCGAAACATTAATTACTGGGATCCCACACTATTACCTCAGCCGCGTCTCCAACATGGAGGTTCTGAAAGAAGCCGTGTCCAAACCACATTCCCAAGTGTTCACGCATAAACAGCTGCGGCTGATTGTGAAGATTGTTGCACTTCCGTCCTCGGATGCCATGCGAACATGCGTCTCTGAGGAGGGTTCGTTCCGGCTCTGTAGCGGTATGGCAAAAATACAGCTAATTATTCAGACCCCGAAATTAATCTCTGCCTGTGATGCGTTGGAAGTTATGCCTCCTTTGAGTGACTGCATCGATTGCACCCGGTGCAGACATGCCAAGCAGAAGCAGCTGAGATGCCTGTTCCCGAGAAACCGCCCCAAACAAGTGTGAACCTCCCGGGTAGCTAGCTGTACAAGCGGCAAGGAATCATGAACCATGAAGACCTATGACTGATATGGGAAGGAAAATAAAACCAAAGTTGGACGTCGCCTTGATGTCAACTTCAATTTCTGGTTTACTTTGGCTTCGATTTTTCCTATTTGTAGTCTAGTTTACTTTTTTTGAACCTCCCGTCTGCCTTAGATAGGAAATGTATCTGAGGCAGATTGGGCCCTACCAAAAATGAAAATAAAAAATGGGAACAATGGAACAACAATGAGAAACATAGAAATAACATAGGAAGCAATAGAAACCCAAATAGAAGGACAATAGAAGGTGGCGTTGAGCACCGGCCCCATTTGTGTGCCACGTTCCTCCTATTTTGGCTTATTGTGAATTCCTTTTTGAATTTTTGATTGTTGGCATTTATGTAATTCTAACATACCCCGGGCTTAGATAGGAATTCAGCCTCACAAGACTCGCGGGGCGAGCGGCAGCGGCAAGCGCAAGCAGCAGAGAAGGACCACCCGGAGCTTTGCTGAGGGGATGGTGACTGCCTCATGGATAGAACTGACTGCAAAATACGGCAAAGCGGGCGACGTGCGGACCTGCTTGGGACAGCAGCGCTCGTGACGCGGGGGCTCGAAGGCGTGCTGGTCACACGTGACTGTTGCCCAAAAACCCCTTGTCTCCAAAGTAGCATGGTCCGCACAGCCTGAGGCGGAGTTGAAGTCATGATTGCCACACAGTGTCGACCTGCCTCTTCTGAAGTATGCAACCATTCTCTCCAACAACAACAAAATGCATTTGGACTGCAGATTTGAGATGTAGTCTCGCAGCCCATCGTAGGGGCTGAAAGCTCTTGCATTTCTGATGCCTTCTTGAAACGGGAATCTCGTCACAATCGTATCCTCATCTTCGGAAGCTACATCACTTCTCCTACGACAGTCCCATGATGATCTGGGGACGAGTGAGAGCATCGAGCCTTTTTGCACACTTCTCCAGTGTTGGGGGGCAACCGTGAATGACCTGGCCAAGCAGCCAGGCTTCTCGAAGAGCATCACATGAACTGGACACCAATTCCGCTCGTTGAGACTTGGCTGTGTCGTCAACCTCAAACAAATGTCTTCTGGTTGGTCTGATTTTGGACGTTGCAGGTCTTGGCACTTAAAGGATCTTAATGGTGTAAATCGCTCGATCTCCCACGATAAAGGTGGTGCTCTTGACCTGTGCATCGAGACCTACTCTTTTCCAAGACCTTTCACTTTGACCGACTTTATTTGACCTGTCGAGCGTTCGAATTGGTTGCCCGCGGTTGCGATCTGCAGCCAATACTCATGCGCATCGTTTGAGTGTTGACGAGCCTGCAGTAAAGATGGAGCCTCTTGACGACACTCGATACACTCACTTTCACTTGAGCCACCCCTAGCCCAATCCACCAAATTCAGAAAGAGCAGATCTTCCTGCAAGGCGACGTCATGTCCGACACTGTTCGGGTTCGGGACTACACGACGCTCAGCAACTGAGCCTAAAAGCTGCCGAAGACACAGGGTTGCCGTCTGCATCTAAAGGAAAAATCGTCGAACACACATGCTGAGTATTCGAACGCAGCGTCATTTGGACACACTTTCGGAGGACTGACGATCGCAACATGTGCAGCTACATAACCCATTCTGCAAAAGTTCGATCGCATCGAACCATGTGCTTCTTAAGATCGTTCTTATAAGTCGCACATAAGCCTGTTGCACCATGAACCTCCCATGACGAGGCGAGCCGTTGGGTCCATGCTTGAATGGCTACGGCTAAGAAAGGCTGTCCGCTTTCGGGTGCCTTGGAACAATGCTTCTCACTTCACTTCACTTTTGCTTCTTGGTTTCCTTTGGTGAAGGCTTCTCCTGCTGTCAGCATCGAGGTGTTCCGCCAGCACCAGCCCTCAACTATGTCGGCCTTCTTCGCATCGGTCGCCGGCTCAGGTTTGTGTGCTCGCCATTTTCTGCATGGGATGCGTGCTGGGCGCACAATGAGACTGACAAGAGCACCATCATGATTTTCAGACTTCGGGTCTCCTCCACAACCAGTCAACGACGTAGTAGAGCGGCAACTGAGCCAATGCATGGGACGGAGGGACTTGCCACTGGACGATTCTAATTTATCAGAGGAGGTCTGGGAAGCAACCTGCAATGGCACCAGGAAGCAAACCCCCCCAAGCACGCCGCAGATACGCACAGAGACCCAGAAACATGTCACAGACACAGGCCCGGCAGGAAGCAACGACACGAATAACAATTCATCGTTTGGCAAGCTGCTGTGTCGAGGAGACGAAATCAAAACAAACGGAAAGAAGAGCGCCAGATTTGATCGCTGCAGTCATACCCCTCTCGTTGCCAACCAGATAAGCAATACTGGCAATTGTCCCTGCCACTGATTTTGAAAGCTCAGCGCTCTCTTTCAAACGGGAGCAGAGACAAGTCCTACAGGAACACACACAGTTCTTTTGAGAATTGCCCCTTGCGAGAATGTTGCCCGTTGATTCCACAGATTTCGATGCATATCGGCTGAGACAAAGGCTGGGAGTGCAAAAACCAGGAAGAACCTTGGGCACTTCCAGGCTGCGCAGGGACTGGGCCGATCCAACCAAGCTCAATGGCACTGGGAACCGAACAGAGGCGGAGCGCGCTTAGTCCAGTGGTTGTTTTTGACAGCAACGTCTGCCTGATTGTCGAAACTTGGAATAATCAAGCCAGAATCAGTTGCTGTGTGTAGGGAACATCGAAAGATCTCCCCAAAGATCTACGTGGTAGTTTACAAAAAACTATCGCTTCGCAGCTCTGCACCAGTGTTCTAGAAAGATTCCTGAAGCCTGACCTTGACGACCGCTCCCGTTAAGTTGGCCCGACCTGCGCTCGCATCAGGTCCCAAAGCTTGTCAGACTGCTCCCGCACCTGCAGTTGGCCAGCTCACCTAGCTCTCACCAACTGTCTGCGGCACAAACCCATGTATTTTTTGTTCTCGGGTGCAAACGTCCACGGGCCAGCAGAAGTTGGTCCCGTGCCGGGCGGTCGGCTTCAGAGCTCAGCAGAGGAGCTGTACATCATCCAGGTGCTGAGCCTGGCTTTTCTCTGTACACAGACGAGCCTCCAAAGTTTTGGAGGTAAAGGCTGAAAGACGAACTGCACGTTGTTCCAGGGCACTGGCCTGCGCAAGGGCCACATGCCAAGCTTCGCGTTGAGAGCCTCTGTGCCGAAATCGCCGCAAACGATTGGCACAGTCGTCGGCGGCTTGATTCAGCATTCGACAAGTTCCAGCTTGTAGCGGGGGCAAAGGCGACCAGCCTGGTTTCTTTCCGTGACTCGGAGTCCAGACAAAAGTCCAGGAAATGCCACGTTGGCGAGCTTTAGCGCCCGCCAGCTGAGCTTTGGAAGCCAGACTGTAGTGACCACATCCGGCAGGGCAGCAAATGGACTTGATCGCTGCCTCGCAATCGACCAGCAGAGTCACCCGCCGCGGCGGGTGATTGGTACACTCCAAGGCCTCGAGCACACCCAGGATGCCAAGCAGTTCCATGCGAAATGGGCTTTGGTCCTCGCCTGCGTCAGCCCCAGCCATGTCGAGGCGGGGGCTTAGGCAAGCCGCCGCAAAAGTACCGATGCCCTGTTCGCTAGAGCCGTCAAACGCGATTAAAAGGTCCCGTTGTCCAGCATCAGCCGCCTGTTCCAGGAGACGAAGAACTTGAGGACGTAGAGCGCGAATACCAGTGTCGGGGGGAGGCGGGTACTCCAGTACCGGTCTGCCCAGTAACCGCTCCTCTGCCGTGTCCACAGGGGCAGGTATGCTGGATCTCTCCGCTGCAAAGTCTGGGCAACTCCAAAGCAAATGTGCCCGGGAGGGCCAGAGCTTGGAGCAGAGGCACTTTACCGGCCCAGTCAAAGAGTGCTTAGCATCAAAATGCCAGCCTGTACCACCACATGCCAGAGCAGCATACCTTTCGGCTGGTGTGCTAGCCTTCACATAGACCTGTCGGCGCCCATGAAAATCAAACCTACGGCAACCCTCGGGGCGGGGGAGGTCTAAACCAACCGCTAGGGATGGGTCGTGTCGGTGCAACTTCTTGCGCACACGGCCACACCGCGAGGTGGCTTCAGCTTTGTGCGCCTCGGTGAGCCAACCTTTAAGGACATCAGGGGAGTCCTCTCCGAAACGGTAAGTTCGAAGACAGCCGGTGTCGTCAACACGCTCAATTGCGCGACCTTGAGGGTCCAATCGCCACCTGAGTTTCAGCAGGACGGTGTTAGCGCCAGGGAGACTGGAGGTCCGGAGGAAAGAAAGCTCTTGCAGGGAAAGGTGCTCCTGCCAATCAGGCTGCTCCACAAGCGCCCGAATAAGGGCAGAAAGAGCACTCCAGTCGGCAACCCAGCTGACGTCCAAAGTCCAACCGAGGACCTGGCCAACAAGAACCCGAGGGGCCTCATGAGACAACGAGACGCGCAACACCGCAGCGATGCTTTGCCGAGTGGCCTCTAAGGTGGCGGGCGAAGGCATGGCGACCCCGGCAGCCCAAAACAAGGCAGGGAAGACCAAGGACCGGATCACCTGCCTGCGGATCTCGAAAGAAAAGGCCGGGTTAGTCGTGTGCCGTAGGCGCACCTGCAGTTTGTGAAGGTTGAGCTTGAGGGGCACAGCATCCCCCGAGGCAAGGTCAAGCTCCACGCCGAGAAATTTCAAGGTCGATCCAATCTCGTAGCCGCGGGCGTCAGCCTCAACATGCCACGGGCATGCCAGAAGGGTCGTGACAAGATGACACTTCTTGCAGCTGCAAGTGAGACCCACAGCACGATCAAACTGGTCGCTTCGACGAAGAGCGGCCTGGGCGACTTCGTGTGGCTGGTCCTGGCCAGTAAGCCAGAGCATCCGGTCGTCGACGTAAATGCCAGCTTCCACACCCGGTCGGGTCACATGTTGGGACCACAAGAAGCCAATCGTGAGGCTAAGGAGAGGGGACAGGGGACAACCCTGCAGCAGGCCATGGTGGGAACGGTGCCACCGCTCGGAGGTGAACGAGAGGACCAGGCGCACAACAGGCGGCGGTGCATGTCGATGGGCGAACGTCCCGGGGCAGAACCAACAGCACGATGATCACACCATTGGCAAATCCAGCCCTTCAACTTGCGAGCGATAACTCCGGCCCCCGCACGCCACACCAAAGGAAGTAAGGCGATGGGGCGCGTGGCGCTGTGCCCCTTATCCAACAAACAAATGATGGACCGTTGCCAGAGGTTGGGGACCTTTGCAGTACGGATCACCTGCGCCCACAAGGCCGAGAGTGAATCCCACCATGTGCTAGGCAGACGCAAGAGCATGTCCCCAGTCCACCCGTCTGGACCCGGTGCACGTTTGCGCATCTTCATCGCAGCCTTACGGAGTTCGGTGGGGCTGGGCTCTAGGTCGAGCTGAAAAGTCGGACAGCTAGGAATATCCTGCAAGAGCCGCTGGAACTGAAGGCAGTCAGGAGGCGTGGTGGGCATCTGCCATTTCCGAGTCCACTCCTCACCTTGTTGTTTCACCCTTTGGGCCGGGTGGACCTGCGACCTGTCAACTTCATGCAACGGCGAAGGCGAGTGCATGCGAAGCTCAAGATCGGCACGATGCTTAACCCAAGTCAGGGCTGTCTCCGAGGAGAGGGCAGTTTTCTCCTTCCATCGTTGCAAGCAGTGCTGGCGGTGTTGCACGTGCATTGTATCAATAATGGCGTCGACAGTTGCACGGGCGTCCCCAGGGCTGCTAAGGTCAAGGTGGGGCAGGTCAGGGGTCAAGTCGCGGACCCGGCGCAGGGATCGCGCGATGCTGGCCAACAGTTGATTATCCCAAGGCTGCTGCTCCAGTTGGTACAAACGACGAGCCAGGCGGCGAAGAGCACTCAAAGGGGCAGGCTCATGACCATCTTTGCCAGGAAAGCCACTCGGAGTGGGTCTGGACTCGGGGAGCCAGGAAGCGCTGCGGGGGCAAGGCGGGGCCGTGATGCCTAAATAGGCCTCGGCCCAGTCCGAAAGACAAGTCCATGCCATGTCCAGGTGACCCGTTGCCAAATGTGCAGTGATGTCCGCGGGTCGGGCGCATCAGCGGCTGGGCCTCGCCAGGCACAGGAGCCAGTGCAAAAGAAGGCCGTTTCCACGAGGGAGGAAAGCAGGAAGTCGGGAAATCCACCCGAACAATCCCATGGTCAGAGACTGCAGGCAACCGAAAAGTGCGCACATGAGAAGCAAAGAGGCTCGGGTGGGTCACCGCGAAGTCAATGCGCCGCGTGTCGGTAGGGTTCGTGTTGGGGTGTGGCCCCCCATCAGATTCGTCAGCAGCCCGAACAGCCCCAGTGGCGAGCATGGCAGCAAGAGGGCCTTCAAGTTGGGTGATGTTGTAGTCCCCGAGGATCACGAAGGGCCCTCCGAAGGTGGCCACAGCACACATCAAGGATTCGAAGGCCTGAAAAGTACGAGGCGCATCGCTCGGGTAGCCATAGAAGGAAACAACTAACACCGAAGTGGGACCCTTGGCATGGGGCCACGCCAGCACGCCAGCGGCAACACGGTCGGCACAACAGAGGCTGGGGAGCTGGACCGGCCGGAGGGGCAAGCAGGAAATCAACGCAACCCGGTGCATGCCACGAGCATCCAGAGGACTAAGCACAGCCTGGAACTTGTGTCGGCGCCAAGCGGCCACATAACCAGCAGCCGAGGGTGGGTTGATGTCCGCCTCTTGACTTGAAATGCGGCAAGCTGCGTCGATTCTTGAGAGAGCATAGCCCGCACGGCATCCACAGTCGCGATGCCTTTGCGAGCCAAGTTGCACGTCAGAAAGGAGATGAACCCTGCAGTGGAGGCTCCTTCACAGCTTGGCGTGCCGAAGTGAAAATCTCCTGCACCTGGGGCCGGGACATACCTGCAACCTTGTGGGTCTTGGCCCACTCGCTCATAGCATCAAGTTTGCGGAGCAAACGTTGCATCATCCATTCGGCCCGGACCGACGGACATGAGTCGCCAAGGTGAGGCTGAATCGTCTTAGGGCCACGGTTGGTGATGTGGCCGCACCGTCTGCACTTGTAGTAGCTGACGAACTTGATCTTGACAATAGTGCGTTGATCAATGGGGCACGGGCCTTTGTGTGAACGAAGTGGGACAGGCATCGTGAAGGGAACAATGTGGGGCGGCATGTGGCGCCGGATGGTCTCAACATTGCTTCTGCCCAATCGCACGGCACGCTTTTTCTTGGCAGCGAGGCCGGCCCCCGGGGCTCGCATCAGAGCTCGCCACTCCGCCTTGGGAACCTCAGGGTGACGGTGGTCCTTATGCATACGAATGAGGTCGCGAAGGCGCTTGGATGAGATTTGGTCTCTGACCTTTGCAACACCAGTACGGCACAACGGGCACCGCCAATGAAAGTCAGCAGCCCGACCTTGGTTCGCGAACCATTTGTGGCTAGCGAGTCTGGGGAGGAGGCCCTCGCCACCGTGGCACTGATTCATATGAGAAGCCTTGAGGGTGGTCAAAGTTTTGCAGTCGGAACGCGTGGCACGGAAGGGGCACAGCTCACACTTGAACACAAACCGGGACTTCATATCAGGGCCCTGTTTCGCATGAGAACGGTCAGGCTGGTTATTCTTGCGTCGGCGGGGCTCCGAACTTTGAGGGGTCGCAGGGGCATCAGGCATGCAGGCCGACACACTAACAACGTCGGCGGCCCCAGAGGCCACCGAGCCCGTGAGACCAGCAGCGCTATCACGACAAGGCTGGGAAGTCCACACAGTCTGTACAGCAATGCTCGGTGGCCCGTGCGCCCGATGTTGGGACGGCTGTGGCACTTGTCCAGGGGAACCAGTGGCAGACCACACGGCGCCAGTACGAACGGAGGAGCCTCCAACAGAAGCAGGACCTGCATTACCACGGAGGGCAGCACTGCACTTTGCCAGCCGACCTTAGGCTGAGGCACTGGCCGAGTCGAGGGGACGGCATCAGATGCACGGGTCCATTGGCTGCTGGCCGTGGAGGCGCTGGACCTTCGGTTGCGTTTGGAAGGTGCGCTCTCGACCGAGCGGCCCCCGGCACGGAGATCAATGACCTGGCCCGGGCTAGGAGCGAAGAGCTCCTCAGGGTAGCTTGCATCAGGCTGAGTTGGCAGAAGCAAGTCCACATGCTTGGGAGTCAGCCAAAGGGCAATAGTCTTAGCCCGGCGGTTCTCCTTAAAGGTAAGAGTGCCAAACCGGGGATCCCTTGGCACCACGACGATGCACACATTGTAAATCCTCGAGAGCGCTTTGATCTCGAGATTGCTGGCGTAGGCACTTTCACATGCGGCTAATTTGAGGTAGGCCTTGAGCGCAGCAAGGTCGTCCCCAGGATGCTGTTCGCGAAGCTTTTCGTGGCTAGGTCCCTGGCCATCGAACTCCGGCAAGTATTGCTCAATGTGCTTCTCAATGTGCTGGTTGGCTTTCGCCCTCAAGTCTCGGTGACTATAAGACTTACCGGTCAGCCATTGCAGCCCCTTCGCGAGGGAGTGATAGAGGCAACTTCCATCTTTCGGTGCCTCGTCGATTCGGACACCAGCTGGGAGCTGGCGTTGGCTCACCGCCCTAACACTGGTCGGCTGTTGTGCATCGCCCTCATCCTTCTCACTGTCAGTCTGTGGGGCCTTGACCGGGGCCTGCTTAAGCGCTTGCGGTTTGGGCTCGATAAGGGGAACAGCCTGGTTTCGCAGCCATGTCTGCTTGTTGCTCGGGGTCTTAACCGGAGCAATCGTGGCCCACATGGTCACCTCACTGGTGGTGCCGTCTTCATCGAGCTGCACCTGCAAAGGGACAATATCCCGATCGCCGAATTTATGCTTTCCTCGAAAGCGGTAGAGCTGCTCACGGCCAGTCCGCCTTATGGTGGATAAGCGTGACGTCATCGAAAGATTGCGTCAGAACCTTGGTGACTTCAGGAGGTCCCCATGCAGGTGGCACGTGAGGCAAAACCCAGATGATTCTCGGGATGGCAGCATGCGGGTCCCGAGCCGATCTAGCCCCGATTCGGCCTCCTTGCGAAGCAAGCCCAAGCTGTGCTGACATGCGAAGCCCTCGCTCCAGGTAAGCAGTGGCGGGCTCGTTGTCGATGCGAGCCAGCCATTGGACTTGGGCTGGAATGGCATCCCGAATGCAGTCAATGAAGATGCCCCCGCGGCCGCTACAGCAAAGCAGGCTGGACATTTCTTTCTCGGCTAGCCGGGCCTTCCCAAACAATTGCTTTCCCTGCTTCGGCAGGGTTTCCTCGACCCAGCCCCAGGAATCCGCCAGGACAACCCTCTGCTCGGCTGCCCATGCTGCCACCGTCTTGGCTGGGCTGCCCCTGATCTCCTTCCATCTGTCGGCACTGCAGTAAGCAGCCGGAATTCGAATGTATACCGTGGTGGTCGCCATCGGAGCGATGGTGACTGCAGCAGCCTTTGTCCCAGCATACCGCGGGGCTGCAGTGCCCTGCGAAAAATGGGTGGTAATCTCGGCCTGCTTGAAACGAAGCTGGTTTCCAACCCTGCCTGGAATTCGCTCCTTGCCATCCTTCTTGAGTTCAACGCACATGATGCGATGCGGCTTCGAGGTGCCTCGCAGAATGGTTCGCACCGTGTCCAAATTGGACTTGGAAGCCAGGATCACTGCCTCCAAAGGCTTGCCGTCGGGGAGTTCATCGAGCTTACGGCCGATGGCATCGTGAGGAACAATGGGGACATCCCAGTCTTGCCCTCGAAGCTCAAAGGGCTCTGCATCCTCACGTTTTCGCTGCACGGTCTGCCAGGCTCCTTCGGCTGGCGCTGCAGGGGCTACTGGAGTGGAAGGTGCAGCCGGCTGTCCGCCAGCACCTTTGCCTCGCACGGCACGGCGACCACCACTCGGGCCTGTATCAGCTCCGGCACTGGGCGCACCTCTGCCAGTGGGAGACTCAGTCATCTCCGGGCTTTTGCGCTTAGGGTCACGACCGCCTCCCTTGTGCCGCTTGAGCCTCGGCTCGGCTGTCGAGCTGTCAGCCCTGGTGGCCTGATTTCCATCTTCAGCACCGAGGCCTTTACCCAAAGCTTCAGCAATGGCCTTCTGAATCATCTCAGTGATCATGGGCATAAGTTGCGACACGATGCCTTCGAGCAGGCCTTCAAGACCTGGGCCGCCCCCAACTCGCAGAGAGGGCATCGGCGGCAAAGTACTGGGGGAGGGCACAGCCAGGCCTAAAACCCTACAGGGCCAAGGCATCTGGGATGCCATTGGAATCAACTCAGCACTCGGCATTGGATCGGGAGAGGGACCTAAAACCTTAAAAGGCCAGGGGACCTCGGCAGCTTGCGGCGGTGGCTGAGGGCACGGGGACTCAGTACACGCAGGAGGCGAAGGCCTAAACCCTATCACCCGGGAAGAGGCAGACGCGGGGGGCAGAGGCCTAAACCCTATCACCCAAGGGGAGGAGGGCTCAGCTTGCTGTGTGGCATTGTGTGGCTGACCATACCGGAAGTCTGAACGTTCAGAGCTGGCAGGTTAGTCCAGGCAAGTCGGGGAGGGGCCTAAACCCCAAAAGGGGGGAGGGCATTCAACAGCATGCACCGTATCACAAGGTGCACTCCATGATGGCTCGCTCCAACCATCATCGCCTCCATCTCCTGCCATAAGCAGGAGCAGTTCTCTCTCGGGAATGCCAGGCCCAAGGCGGCTGGCAGGACTTTGCCCACAGTCCTCGCCATGCCCCTCGGGGAGGCAACGAACCTCCTCAGCAAGGCCGTCCTGCATACCCACAGCAGCACAACCTGTAGAACTGGGCTGTTCACCTTCCAATCTAGCCGCGGAGGCTAGCAGCTCGGCTTCCGACGGAAGCCCATACTCACACCTGTCTTCCCAAATCATGCTGCAGCAAGGCCACAACCAGCGGCGGGTCGCCGCTCGCTTGGCGATTCTCTTATCTCGTTCATGAACAATCCCCGTGACCAGGCCAAAAATCTCTGGCCGCAAACTCGGCTGAACGCAAAGATGCCGAGTTTGCGGGCCCTGCCTTCCCGACAAGCAGAGCTCCGTCTCCAACTTGAGGGCAGATCGCATCTGCCGCAGCATCCTTTGGAAATGGTATGACCAGCCTCCGCTACTCGGAGCCATCGCTTATGGAAGAGATTTGCCCACTCCTCGGGAAGGAGTGGTTTCCAGCTCAGCTACGAGGAAGCTTCTTCCCTTGAGCCACAAACCCATGTATGCCATGACTCTGAAATCATGTAACATCACGCACCGCCTCCTCTGCGGCGTCTTCGCCTGACGCAATCATGTGTCATCATCACCACTGGAAGGTGGCATGGTAACGTTGTCAAGACTACAGCATCCACAACAAAGCATGCCAAGAGCGCTGTCTGCGTCGTCCGCCCATTCCTGGAACACAGACCGGTACAGCTGCCATGCCTGCTGTCGACCCTGTCTGAGAGGCAGTCTCTTGGCATCTTCGGCGGCCTTTTGCCTGACTCTGTGACAGTGCTGCCTGCTGCTGGCATGTGAGGTCCGGGCCTGTCTTCATGGCTGCCATGACTTGCTTCAACAGATCGAGCGCAAGTGAAGACGTCTCACCTGGACGGAACGAATCCAAAGACAGTCGGGGAAGTGGGACCTCATTTCCTGCTGCTCTCTTTCTTCTATCGGGGTTGGAGCTTCCAAAAGGTCTTAAGTGGAGGTGTTGAGTCTGACTCGATTGCAAAAGGCTCTTTCCTACCAGCCGGCATTCCAGCTTTCGTAGCATTTCCCTCCATTGTACTCTTGTCGGGCTTTCTGCTCTCTGTGATGGTCCACTGCGCAGCTAAGGCTATGTCAAGTCCATTTGTTCCGCTGTTTTGAATGGTAATCATACCGACGCTTCACGCTTTTAAAGGATCCGCGGCTTTGGATGTAGGATATAGGACTAAGCTCCGCGCTCAGGCTAATGGGTAGAGGTTGGGACTCCCGCAGAGTGGCCTCCTTCTGCTCGCTTGCGAACGCACACGTTTACCATGCGAAAGAGCTTCAGCTCTGCAGCCTGCGGCTCATGCAACTGCATGTCTGGCAACTACTCTTGGGAACGGACATCCTAGAGTACGGCAGCAAATTCAGGGCACCACTGTATGTCGGTCGAGCATCTATGTCTAAAACAACAAACTAGTCTCGAAGGTCCATAACCCAGCAAGAACCCGCATCTGCAAAAAAGTGTTCGTCGTTGATGCAACAAGCCGCACCTCTTCAGGTGGCAAATCGTTGGCCACAAGACGCCTTTCTTGCAACGCCGAGTTTTGAGCAGCCGTTGCAGCTGTGCCAGGCCTACCATTTAAGATTGCTGCCTTTGAAACCAGATTAGATGGAGCATGCCCGACCGTTTCCTTTGGGTGAACCAGTGTCTGGCTTCAGCGAATGTCAATGCCGCATAACATTCAGTCTTGGACGGTGTGCGGGGCACTGCTGCTAGGTCCTAGGTTTGCAGGACCTGGGAGGCTGTGCAAGGTTGTCGTCCGTCGTAGCCCAGAAATTTCGAGCCGAGCATGCGCGGAATCCAAGAATACTCGCGACTCGAGACCTCAGGATCACTGACTCTTGTCCCGAAGAAAGTGTCGATTTTGGAGCTTTGGACCGCCACCATTGCACTATGGCTCTATGTATGACACTATGGAGCCTGTAGGTACGCCGGTACGCCTTAAGGCCCCACCGTCGGCCGAAGCATAGCTCCGCACTCGAGGCTGTCCATGATCTGTCTGGTGAAGCCAAGGAATTCTGTTGCCAGGGCAAAGCCTTGGAAGGCTTCAGCTGGAAAAGCATCTAAGACAGAAGTCGCCTGAGCCAACGAGAATCGCGCAAGTGGCCGTCCAGGCTGCATCGGCCTCAAACTTTGACTGCTGTGGGCTTGCTCTGTTCTATGAGAGCAAAGAGCCAGAGGTGCATCATCGAGGTGCTTGCGAGACCTGGCTGGTCACTTCCATGACTGAGGCTCACAGTGGAGGGAACTCTGCCTGTCAAACTGCTCCCTTGCCGTATCCAAGTTCAGCTTTTCTTGCTTCAGCTCCTATGCCGGCACTGCAGTGCCCTGCAGGTGTGACGAAAAAGGCCAGCAAAACTGACACCTCCAGCTGCTCCAGCTGCTGATCAATAAATGCCTGCATGTCCTCTGAGAAAGCACGCAGCCGTGCGCACGAGCAGACTGCATGACAGGAAGTTGCACAAGGAGAACAAACTCACAGGGCACCTCCTGGGATTTATCCATCGAAGCCTGGCAGAAGGTGTGGCTGGAGTCGACTCACTGCTGCACTCTGCTGCCTTGAGCTCCTCGAGACTATCTTGGAGCTCTTGCGAGATCACGCCTCGCTCGGCTTCTCTCACCGGTCCTACCTTGAACAGCACTTCCCGACCAAAACACAATCATGGACTCCCATATCCAAAGCACAGCAAAGGGCCTTCGCTTCGATTGCTTTGGGCTGCCACTTGCAGCCAACCTCGGGACGCAACCAAGCCACAAAGCCAAAGATGCAAGACTTTGCAAAGGCTCGTCAGCAATGAAACGAAGCGTAGTGCGGAGGGAAATTGAGGCTTACGAAGAGTAAGGCCTGTGCAAGATGCTAACCTCACTTCTCAGGGCCCGTACCATGCTTGTGCTATGGAGTTGTTCACACAGACGCACAACACTGCATCTCAGAGTCTGACAGCCATGTGCCCAGGATGGGACTGGTGCACCATCTTAAAAAGCCCATGCCCGAACACAGGCGCAAGTCAGCGGTATTCTGCTTCGCACGGATATGCGATTTCGGGGCAATACTTTGGTAAATCACTGAGGAAACCACTGGCTCTCACTTTCTTGAGGGAAAGCAGCGGAAAGGTAACATTCACACGTGGAGCGGATTCGTTGGCACCTTTCAGCGGGTTGTCGCCGCGAGCAGGAGCCCCTTCCGCTGACTTTCCGCTTGTGTAGCTGCGGAATCTGCTCTTTCGAAACGTGCTGCCCTGAAGCATGTGTCCCATCTACTGTGAGGAAACAAAGACAAATGCGCTGCTTGTCCTTGTAGCTCTTTTTGATCAGCTCGGGCAGTGTGGCGGCTTCTTTCGTGGCAACAGCACGCTGCCATCTGTCCCGTTCCTGCTCGAGATGTAAAACCTCATTCAGTTGTCTGCAAAGGCATTTCTATTTAACTGCTTGCCAATGGTAGACGGATTTGCATGTGCGGTTAAGGGCACAGCCTTGTAAACCCTCCATATCAAATCAGTGCCTCGGTGGTAGCGATCCTTTCTTGTGACTTGCGCATGCTACGCCGCTTTGAGAGCTTTGCTGGGTTGGCTGAGCTTCACACTCTCGGTTGGAAGGTGCTCAAAAATGAAGGCTTCGATTTCACTCTGATCCTTGATGCTCCACTCTTCTACTAACTTGCTTCACGCTTGCCAAGCAATGCAAAAGCCTGGTCAGTCATCTCCACACCCATCTTGTCCTGCACGACCGCAGGCACATGTATGAACCCTAGCCGGATTTTGATTTATCAAGCAACGGCAGAGGCGGTGTTGCAACCATGAAAAGTTGGTATTGTCTCTAACCGGGCATCAGCATCAGTATCAATTCACCATGCGCAAATGAACGCACAATGCAGTCGGGGAGATATAGAAAGAGAGAGAGAGAGAGAGAGAGAGAGAGAGAGATAGAGAGAGAGAGATTCGAGGTTTTTCTGATTTTGCATCCGCAGAACAATATCCTTGTCCCATGGGCGGCACACCACACACCGTTATGGTGCGGCCAACTCAGAGATCCTACCCACCCCGCTCGCGGGGACCAAGCAGGTGAAACACTGGCTGACCGAAATCTGACGTCGCCAAGTTCATTCCAAAGTTTGAAATCACAAGATGTAGCAATTCTCGTTCAGAGTGTGCTGATAGGTGTGATGGCAGACTTGAGCCTTTACACCATCAACCATCGCGGCCGCGGCCTACCCGAGCGGGTCGATAGGCTTGGTGAAGATGATGGCACCTGAGTTTGCATTGTTCCAGAATGCGCCAGAATGGCTCGATAGTGGGCACTTTGAAGCGAAGGGCCTACATGGACAATGCCCCCATGATGCGGTACGGCATCCACTTGATGCGATCCGCCGCATCCTCAAAGCGTGGGAGACAGACCTGTGCATGCAAGGGCCTGGCACGGGACGTGCTGCAGATGCTGTTTTTCTCCTGAGCGGCATCAGCACAGCGCGCAAGACTGACAAGCATAAAAAGGCGCTGGCATGAGAAGACCGTGCGGTGGCTGCTGCAGGTGCCGGAGATGCACACACTCCTGAATGGTGGATCGGGTTCTGCATAATTCAGACAGATCCGCAAACACGGGGTCGACGAGATTCAACGGATCAGGGGATAGGACGGGCATCCCGTTGGCATGTGACGAAGTCCAGCTCATGTCGGGTGATGCGGATTTGCCCAGGCCAACAAATCAAGCAATTTCATGCACGCAGGATTAACTTGACCATAGGGCCTCAGTATAGCTGCAGTGCGTGACCCAGCCCTGCAGCACCCCGGGAGGGGCCACCTTGGTAATGGGCTTGCCATGCATGCGCCAAGAGAAACACCGACGAGTGGAGATAGCACAGGTTGTTCGGGGTTTCGTCGAACAGGTTGAGCCAAGCCAGGAGGCATAGTCGGATCACTGACGGTCGGACCATTCACCACCCCACTGCTTCTTGAATCTCCTTCGTGAGCGCACTAGGCGTGCCGGCTTCAATCTCACCGACAGCAGCAGGGCAGCTGACGCGAACCATTTTTGAAAATCACCTTTGCTTCAGCTGCAGCGGGCGTGAGGAAGAACAGTTCTAGGATGAACGTTGCTGTCTTCCTTTGTAGTCCGGCATGAGGGTTCTCGACGCGGCAAACCTCAGTACGAGGCCGGGTCCTTGATCAGCGTCTTGAGCTTCTTCGCGTCCACCATGACTTGATCCATCGTCAGTTTGGCTTCCTCCTGGCGAGGAACCAATCTCTGTTCTTATGCATTCCAATCGAGGAAATTCCACTCGTTCTCCGACTCAACCACCCTTGTTCTTGGGCCTTCTTCTGGATCGTCTCGTCTGCTTGAAACAAGTCGACTCGCTTTACGAATTCCGCGACCAAGAACTGAAGTAGGGCGATCTTGAAGGATTTGGGTCACCTGCGACGGGGTCACATTTCGCTTTTTCCTTCAATTCTCCGCACACTCGAGCATCATCGGCACCATCAGAGGAGGGCCGCCCCCATTTATGAAAGTGAGATTACAGTGTGGTCGCTCGGCAACCTCGTGAGATCTCGAGAGGTAGTTGTTCTGGACTAGGACAGCTTCGGTTACTTTCTGGAGCAGCACGCTGTCGCTTAAAGAAGACGTTGATGTTCGGCTGTCGTTGTCTTGGTCCCTACGCTCGCAATCCCTCTGCTGGCCGTTTAAAAACCCAACAAACGTTGACGGTCTCTTCTTTTGCACACCTTGAGCCACCGACTCGAACATCTGTGCTCAACTGTCAACTCTAGCTTTCAATCCCACCGCCCAGCGGATGAACATAAGTCATGTTAGATGGTAAAACAGGGGTCCACAGTTGGGCACTTTCCTGGTAGCTCATACAGGCTTCCAGGAACTCAGACTTTGTCGCGAAATGGTACCTAATGCACCATCCAACATTCTGTATTTTTCTGCATTTAGCTTCACAGAGGAAACTACTGAAAACAGGATCAACAGAACTTGCGGCTCGAACTCGCAGGCCGGCCAACCCGGTTCACCAGCTGTCGAACTTCTTGAAACACTCAAGGTTCGCATTGTCCTCAGGACTTGTAATTCAACTCGACAGTGAACTTGCGAGACATGCTTTTGGTTTCGCCAGCTTTCTTACCCTTGGTGACCATTCCACAACACTCTCTATGAAAAGCAACGCCTTGACCAATGATCCACACTTGCTCTCCGTCACTGGACTCGGGCTCTCAGAGTTCTCGAAAGCCTCCACAGCAACTCAGTCGAAAGCTGCTTGCGCAACTCCCAGTCGAGTAACCCCTGCGAGTAGGAATAACCGCACTTCTTTTGGTGCCTCTGGTCCGTAGACTTCTTCAAGAGGAACTTCACTCCACTCATCTCCCTCACCTTGCGGTTGATCATCTCCATGAGGATCACGCGGATTACTGCCAGAACGAACAGCTGGACACTCGCGAAGCCGGTTTTCAGGTTGATCTCCACGCTGTGGTAGATCACCTTGTTCACGCGGCCCCTGTCCATCTTCATGAACCACTGTCCTGGGTCCTTCCCGCCCACCGCGACTCCACGAGAATCTCAGTCTATGGTGAAGAAGTGCTTCAGGTACTTGTGTGACGGGTCGTGGTCGACGTACTAACGTAGTCCTGGAAGTCCAACTTGATATCCGAAGAGAGCTATGACATAGAATGCATTCTCAGCAAAAGCGTTCTCTTGGGATGTACCATAGTACCAAGCACTCTCTTCAAGCTTCCTAGTCCCCAGTCGGGTTGTAGCCGTCGGAGTTGTGGTCACTGTGTTCAGGTTCACCTTTCACCAAAACGTTGCTGCCGAACTCGCCCTGCGTATGCGTGGTGAAGAACAGCAGCAGAAGGATCACCGCAATGAGGACAAGTATCCAAGGCACCCACATGAAAAAGGAATTTGGTGCTCGAGACACAATCTTCGTTATGTCCGCCATGGTTATGCCATCAGCCGCAATCGGCATAGCAAGCACTCTTCCAGCTGACTTCCACGCAACACCTTCCTTACACTGCTGAGTTTTCTTCAGCTGCTCATGCGCCAAGTCCTCTTCGAATTCTTCTTGTTCAAGAAGCTGCCCAGCACTAAACAGACGCCGGCGGTAAAGGACAACATCTTGGCAGGCACGCTGCTCATGGCCTTGGTTGCCAGGTCCGGAGGGCAAAAGTTCGTTGGAGTCGGCTTCAGGTCAAATATGTTCCGAGATCGCTGGTCCTGAATCCAAAGATATGCAAGGTCGATGTGCTTCGGCCGACCTAAACGTGCCTGATCTATGAACGACCTGCATGAAGAGGAATCTACACGGTGTCGGAGGCGCACAGGATGTCCACAAGGTGTCTCAACTACACGTTTGAGAAACGGTTCTTCTTGTAAGAAAACAAGCTTCCGTGCACTTCGCTCTCGCGGGAAGAATGTCTGATGCTCCTTTGCCTCTTGTTCCCAACGTAAACGACATTTCCGTTCAATTGATGACTGAGGAACTTATTCTGCGACGATCGGGTTCAGAGGCCCAAGAAGCATCTGACACTGATTTAAGCAAATGCTTCCCTCCAAAAGGATTGGAAGTCTCATCATCGCGCTCAGGCCCTGGGTGGCCAAGCCATTGTTGCTCGAGATGCTCGGCTGTCCTGCCAGGATGGCGCGCACTCAAAGAAATTCCTCTGTAAGGTTGCTTGAGTAGATGCCACACATGCTCCTCCGTAGGACTTCGCCGACAGCGCCTTGGTTGCATCCGAGACACTCTGGTCGATCTGGCCCCAGATACAATAGGATTCTGTGGAAACCTTGAGCGCTCATGTCGAATTAGTTGAATCTCTTGGCTGGAGCATGCATGCATCGTCCTGTGCTGTCAAGCTTCCAGCAGGCCATGATCGGCAGAAGCCAGCTAGAACTTCGGAAGTCTATAAAAAAAAAGATGCCGTTTTGGTGGAGCCGAAAATAGGCCTGAAGACCCTCGACAGCAGAGCACTCCGCACTGCTGTATCTGCAGGTTGTGAGTACCCAACCTTTATCAGGACAACCGATCAGGACAACTGCCTGTGTTGGAAGGAGTATAATGAGGACTGGGCCAGAGACAGCCTGCGCAACAGATCAGGCTTCAGCGAGAGTGCTGGCGTGACTTTGCATAATGTTTCTCCACGGAATGTTCAGGCGACTGAGCCGAGACACTCTAGTGCGGAAGCTACGCAGCAAGCGCGTAACACCGGACTGGGCGACGACGTATGAAGCAGTGGGAGGCGTACCTGGAGGGAGCTTGGCTAGCGGTCAGAGTAGCAGGGGTGGTGCATCACAAGCACAGCAGCCTACTCAGCAACTTAGCAACTCAATCAGGCAACACAACAGCAGGCCAAGCACCTCAGCCTCAGCCGACTATGCCTACGCAGGGATCTACATTTCAGAAATGCCTCAGGAAGCTGCCCAGTCAGTCGCTCGAAGGCCAGCTCTCCGTCTTGAATCTCCTCGGCGACCGCGTGATCTACCACAAAAGCAACAGCTACCACTTGGAAGGCCTGAACAAGGGGCTTTGCGTGGAGTTCATGAGGTTCAGACGGCGGAGAGTATGAAAATGCGCAGGGCGTGTCTGCAATTCCTCTTCCTGCTACGTACTGAGCGCTTCCCTTCGGCGCGCAGACATAAAACACTGGAGGGTCTACGAAGTTCCCGGTGGAGCTTCAGGGACATGTTCCAGAGACGAACGGTGGGTCTTGTTATGAATGTCGGGCATGATGATGGAGATGATTTGGACCGGAACGATCTTTCTTGGTAGCATGATGGTTGGTCTTGGCGCACTTGGGAACACCAAGGTGCTTATGGGAGACCAGTGCGGTCATAGGTCAACCTATCATTGAAGAACTTGACGAGGGATCTGAGGCAGTGTCTGCAACATTGCCTGCCTCGTCTTCTCGTGCAGTGGGCGGTCGCTCGAGACCCTTTCAGCACACTGTTTGTAGGAGCTTTGATGCTGATTGGCACATTGTCTTCTAGCGAACCGGTGTGTCACTCCGCAGATGATTCCGAGCCCGTTGCTCAACCTCCTGCAGAGAAAGATTCCAAGGATCCCTTTGCAGAGTTTCACTTGCAGTCCGGTGTTATTGACAAGAGCTGGGGGCTGTTCGATAGAGGTGTTTCAGCTAGGTGTGCTCCTCCCTGGTTCGGGAAGGACTATCCATTGCATCATGTTGGAGCATATTCTCCTGTTTCAGATCGATTTCAGGAGAGACATTGAACATCATTGGGAAGCGAATCAGTGAGCTTGATTGCGGCGGTAATTCAATGTGTGTCCATCTTTATATTGGTGACAATATTCCGTCTCATACTGCAAGAGTTGTGAACCATCATGAGTCGAGACTTGTTGGTGCTTGATGAGATTGACTGGATTCGATGGGCGTTGACTGGAACCTGCGCGGTGTCACGGATGTGATTGATTGCAGCTTCGATCATGAGTCCTGCGCTGAAGATTTCATTGCTGTAGCGAAAGACAAGGACAACTTCTTTAGGCCTCGCAATGACCAGGCAATTTCACAAGATGGATTGGTGGTCACTCAAGGAAACACGATTACCCCAAACTAGGTATCATGTAAAGCTGCGCTATGTGCTGCACACATTGGCTCGGCAGTGGCAAGCACTGCCTAAGATGAATGAATCCAGATTGACCGGTCATCGCAAAACCCAAAAGAACTACTTCGACGGTACGACCATCGTCCACACTGATGAGAATTCTCGCGCATCGTCGCGGCGACAAGTCGTGGACTGGTAATGCGGCCGGTTCTGCGCCCTCTAGAATTCAGGCCCGAGTGCATTCGGTAAAGCCAAGTTTGAAGCCAAAGTCCGAGCCGCCAAACCTGGAGCCAAGAAGGTGCGCATGGTTTCCAAATGCCCACCTCCCGCCCCTCCTGAACCTGCAAGCTGATAGCTCAAGCGTTGTCAAGTTAGGCGACATGGCGGCTTCCGTTCATGATCGCTTTAGCTTTAGATCACCGACTAAGCTAGATGCTAAGCTCAACGAACGTTAACCTATTGGAATGGAATCTTCTAGCGCTGTGGAGGATTTATCGAGCGCGGAATAATATACCTACGTGTTCAGAGTTCAGTCCCGAGCCAGGTAGCAACTGAGACTGAGGATCGACGGTGTGACATCCTGGACGATGCTGGAGTGGCTGCCACTACTGATTCGGATCCTGATCGTGATCTTGGGTTTCTTTGGCCAGCTTTTATAGCGTCTGAGATTCTTCCATCGACCGTTGATGTTAATGATGCTGAGCCTCCCAGTGAACAGACCAGAGTACCTAAAGGATTGAGGGCTCTCAGGCATTGTACTATGGCTGGAGCAAGGCAAGCTGCTTCTAGGAGATTGTAGGATAGACAGCCCGTCACTCAGGTAGACTATTGTTTCACGAGAACAGACCCCAAGCTTGAATAGCAAAAGATTCTTGTTGCAACAGGTGTTCTCATAGGATTATCCATGGCTGCCCTTGTTCCGCAGAAAAAAGATAATTGGCGTGTGCAGCAGCTGAGTTGCAAAAATTCGTTTATGCACAGGCGGGTAACCGGGGAGTACTGAAGCAAGTATGTGCTAGCTAACTACTAAACTTACTAAATACTACATGTAACAGTTGACTGGTGAACAGTTCTCAAATTCAGTCAAATGCAGGTTGCTTCAAATTCTCGAACACGATGTAAACCCTAGGAGTGTACTCTAACACGCATAAGTTCAAAACTGAAACCTGCTTGGTTCACGGTGTTGACTTTCAACTAACTCCTGCTTCTTTATGACATGATACGAATCAGGTATTTCGGCGTGGCGTTGGTCAACACACAGCTCTGGTCAAAATCACGGGCAGGCTTTTCTAGACCTAGGCCTATTGCATTGCCTGCGTCGCAGAGCCGACATGATCATCCGCTCGTTCCATGTCTATGTTGGGGCAACAGCTCGGCACGGCTCGCATCAGGCAAGGTCTTGTTCGTATCGGCAATTTTCTGTTCTTGCAAGCTTGTTGTGGCTTTCCCTTTTCTTCTCACCGGCCGTGGATGTGATTCGAAAGCTCGACCAGCGAAGCACCCAAGCCCCTGCTCATTGGACCCTCAGGCCGCTCATCATTCTTAAAGCGACCCCTGTCGTGGTTAGCGGGCTCGCGTTTTGGTAGGGAACCCTGCTTGTCTTGCAACGTGCATGCATGCGCAGAAAGGTGAGTTACCATGAGCTGCTTACGCCACCCGAGCATGTTCTGCGGATGAGCTACAGCAGGTGATGATTGTCAAACGGGTTCGAGAAAGAGCCCTAGCCGGTGATTGCTCTGACAAAGGGGCGGATGTCAGTGTGTGTGTGTGTGTACACCCTGATTCTAAGCTAAGGGAAATGGTCAGGACATGTCGATTGCTTGAATTTTCAGAAGCAGGGGATCAACCCCTCTGGAAAATGGAAGCTGAAGCATCAGCTAATCGTCGGCACAACCCACTTCAAGCTATAGGGGGGACCTACCTGATCACGCCTTCAGACCCTTAGACGTGCATGCTCCCGAAAGCTTTCCCATGGTTAACGGTTAAGGGGCTATGCAGGACGCCCTATGGGCGAAGGGTGCACCTAACTTCTGAGTCCCAAGCAGCACGAAGATTCAACAGCGGCCAGGGTGTTGACGGAGCCGCAGGGTTCTACGTTCATTTCTCGTGACCTGCATGTAGGTGTGCTTACCTTTCGACCATTACGCATAAGTTTCAGAAATACTTTTCACGGTGAAACTCAATCTCACAGACTCCCAGAACAGGTTCAAGGTTTCGCCATCACGACAATCAACACTGTGCCTCAGAGCATCAAGTCGGCAACCAGTCTTGACCCGCATTGCCGTTCGCATCCACTTGCTCTGACTAAACACTCCTAAACCCTAGGCATCCCTACCACCTGAGCTGGATGCCCAACGAAGAGGGCGCTCATACACTTGGGGACGTCTGAGCGCGTACCTGCCATTGCTAGCTTCTCTGAATCATGGCCATCAGGCAAAGCCGAGAAACCTGGCAAGCCGAGGGTTGAGTTGTCAATGTCACGCTTTTTCAGGATACCAAGGTAGGCCCGCCCTCGTCCCCTTCAAGATCATCCTCTTTCCCCTCAAGATCTTCCAGAAATGGATTACTCGTCGACTATACGTTGACCCTAAAAAATCCGTGCGCGGCCTGTGGCCAGTTTGCTAGGTGATAGCTCACCCGCTCCTACGGGGCCAACTGAACAATGGTGCCCCGATTGGTCAGGCGATGGGCATTCCCGACCAAAAAGGTCCTATGGTGACTCCAGCAGTCTCATGGTGCTCAGTGGGAGCTTGCGATATCAGCGTTGATTAGTGTCAGCTCATGGGATATGGCATCATCTCGGCTTGCACTGTTTGCTCTCCCTGTAGTGTAGGTTGCAGTCATGGAACCTGAGCTTGATTCTCCCTCGGATGCCAGGGAATCGATATTCCTGTGTCTCCACAGGACTATAGGACGGGACATTCCTTCTCCGTCTTCTCGTATGCATCATTCATTCAGATCGTAGATCGTGTGACCAATTCTGCGAAGTGGCTATGCCCAGTTATCACTCAGGGCTATACCAGCATACCAGGAACACACTTTGTGCTCAAGGCTGGAGGCGGGGAAGAAACACAGCAGCAGTGCGTGATTCATGGCGTGGTTCACTCTAAGAGGGACCACAAGTCCGTCACGCACACCGGACGATCCACGATCGTAGGTTTCACGGTGGCTGTCACCAAGCAATTCACTCCTCTTAGGGATGCATCAGGCCGCCCACTTTTTCAGGTTCCTCTGACACATGCTCAGCAGATCCAGCGAGGTGTGGGCAACTGAATCGTCTTTGCAGGAGACTGCAAAATCGCAGGACAGTTGCAACACACATGCTACCGATGCTTAGATTGTGTTGCTTTCTTGAGCTTTCTGAATGTTGTTGAGTGCTTGTCAGTTTTTGGCTGCATCAATTTTCGTGACATAGCTATCGTATTTAATGTCGCGCCGGTGGGACTCTCGCTCTAGGACTCCTCTCAGGTCGAATCGCAGAAGTCAGGAATTTTCCTCTTCAGGACGAGTTTCTCGACATCGTTCACGCACAAGGTCTCCTCAGGGCAATCGGGGGACATCTTCACAGTTGCCGAGGTCATGGAAGCCATCTACTCATGAGTGGGACACTACTAGACTTTACGGATTGACTCTTCCGAAGAGTGTGGTGTCCAACAGACTTACTCGTGAACAGGGAATTGCAGGCATGGACATTTTTGAAGTTCCTTGTGTAAGGTGATTTCGGGAGACAATTGGCCCATGGTCGCACTGTTCAATGGGAGAACTGTCGTTCCAGACAAGAAGCCATTTTCTGTGGAGTGTTGATGCGAGCACTTCGATCAGAACAGGCCGAACAAGACGGCAGGGGTTTTGTTACCATCGTCAAGGAAGTTCGTCCCGGAATCCGATATTCATGACTGGTCAGCCCGCTACAACACCATCAAGAGGCTGGCAGAAGATCTAGCCAAGGAATTTCGCCAGAAAGCCCCCGGTTCAGGCAAATCAGACTCTGCTGCTGCGACTCCAGTCCTTGGAATCGAATGCTCGACTTAAGTTAAGAGTCAGGCTTCTCGTTCTTCTCAGCCGGAGCCAAAGCCGACTCGACGCCAAGGTTCGACCAAGCCACGAGCAGCACCTCCACCTGAGCCCATCATGGCAGAGCCCACTGAGCACCAGGGCGAAAGACTAATCGAACCATCTNNCCCTCCGAAGTTTCCCTCAGGATAGGATGAGGCGGACACGGCTCCTTTCGGTTCCCCAACACCCAATATGGACGATCCAGTTGGGTCTCCGAGCATCGAAACAGAGCCAGGACTCGTTGCAGCTGAGGAGAAATATGCTCAATATCTTCCGAATCCAGACAGTGTTCGATTTCTCGAGAGTTGCAGTCTGCAGGCTATGAACATCAAAAGTGTCAACACTAGCTTTGCAACCACAGCACTAGGAAAAGGCAAGAACAGAGCCATTGACACGGCAGTGGCTGAATTCCTCGCGGCTTGTGATAAACTTGATGACGGTAAGAAGAAGCCAGTTGACAGGATTGCAGTCGAGCGGGGCCTCTCAGTTACACTTGCAGCCAAACTCAGCGAGAAGTGTCTGATTCGATTGGTTGCAGGAGCCTACTTGTTAGCTTCCCAGTGACGACAGGAGGGCTCCACTGCCTCGAAGGCGAAGAGGCAGCAGTTCGTCAGAACATTTCTCCGTTGGTTCGCCTTGCTTCGCTATATGTACTCCTGCCGCACAAGATGGTTGACAGAAATATGTGGGTTCGATCCTACAATTTTCATGTGACTTCTTTGCCCAAGGTTTTCCACAACTTTTCGCCGCATTCGGGATTTGTTGACTCAATTTCAGGTTTCAGCTGAGTATCCATGGGAATGGCATCAACAACAGTGCATGGCACATCTTCGAGTTTCGGTGGCTCCCTCACTGCATGCCGCTATGCTGTATGTGGGATCTACCAAGGACAAGTCAAGGTACAGGGTCGAGAGGCCACTCGAAGCAGGAAGTTCATTCAGTTTCTTCGCAAGAAACTGCTGTACTTTGAACCAACTCTCAATGTTTTTCACCGCAAGCGGAACTATTACAGAGGTATTTTGCTCGCGCTGCATCATGAATCGGATGGACTTGCTTTGTTAGCCACTGAAGCTGCTTTGATTCAGACAGTCAGGCCAGAGCTGAATTATCCCTGGGTTCAGGACACCATGAACGCACTCAGGATCAAACAGGTCAGATACCGACTACCACAAGCGAGGACAGGACTTCGTCATGTTCGTAAAGCGCATGCATTGGTTCGACGTCAACATGGTGCTTATCACTTTCACATCGAGTGTTTTTCTTTCGTTGTATCGCTTGGGAAGTGAGCCAGTGACGTTGAGCTTCGTCGTGAAGGACTTACAGTCGCGCGTACTCCTAAAGGGTCTGTAGGTACTGCTCTGTTGGAGGAAAGACGACGACAGAACATGTTGGGCGCAGTGGAAGTTTCTGGTAACCAGATGGGAGTCACTGGTAACCAGGTGGAAGCAGGTTCGGGCTCCGCCACCTCCACCACCCCCTCCTCTTCCGCCGACAGGCTTCGATTGCGCACCCACGTCTCCTCCGCAATATGCGGGTGATGCTCTTCTTAGGACGTGCATACAGAACTGACTTTGTCTAGAGCAGTGGGTGGTGCAGCCACCGTTCAACTCAAGCGCTGGCAGTCTCGAGTCATCATGAAGGCGGCACTTCAGCAGGGAATTGAACCGAACGCAATTTGATTGCCTTGAAAGATCTGTGCGATGTAAAGGGAGTTCAGCTCCCTCCTGTGTTTGAGCTTCGCTATCTCTCAACAGTGATGTGTCAGTTTACAGGAGATGCAACTCAGGTGTTCGACCGAGTCAAGTGCTTTGAATCCCAAGCTCATGTTTATTGGTCTTTCGAGTTGCGCGAGCCCTTTGTTCCACATCAGGACCTTTCTGCCGAACAACACAAGCTGTGTTACTTTGCTCATGGTACAGACACGGCAGGAATTGAGGGTATGATCCATTCCCGCTTCATAGCTCCGGCCACCATAGTGGATGGACCTCAAGCAGTGGGCCACGATTCTCAGGCCACTCCCTGGAACGACGATGACAGCGTGCAGAAGCTTGAAGAGTCTCGCAGACTTCGTTCGCATGCTACACCATTACAGGCCGTTTATCTCCGTTGCGGGCTGGTGGCTATCATTGATGAACCTTTCAGGACCAGAGCCATCAATCAACTTCGGCTCATTCTTACCCGTCGCAGAGGACGGTATCCTCCTGTGATTGTACCTCTCAGATTTCCGCTTGCACATGATCTAGCTTTGGAAGTTCAGCGGATGCTGCATTTCATTGTGAAAAGGGAACGCGTGAATTTCCCACCTCTACATCTACCTTCAGCCAAGATGGTGGAGATCAAAGCCCGGACTTGGTCTCGCGTAGTGTACAACTTTCGAACTTTCGTAAGGTCCTGGACACCAGGTAAAGGAATCTCACTGGCGGACTGTTTCGTGTTTTCCGCTCAAGCAAAACAGGATTTGTAGAAGAAAAATGAGAAGATGAATCGTGAAATCCTTGATGCGTGTGGCACTCCGGCCATCTGGGCTCCCAGGCCCTTCGGGCATTTGGCCCTCGTCAAGCGATAAGCTTATACAGACATGCGGGGCACTCCAGCTCCGTTCCGAAAGTCTTCAGCAAAAGATTTCAAGCATTTTGGAGCACTCCGGCTCCGATCAGAATTTCATTTGATGGGTTTCCTTCCACGTCCCCGGTTGCTTCCAGGCCTGCGCCCCGGAGGTCTGGAAAGCTCAAGCCTTTGAAGCACCCGCTCCTAAGAGTTGAAAAACTCTCGCTGCCTAGGTGTGAGTGTGGTGGATAATTCGGTCAGTAAGGCTATAGAATCTTGAATGTAAATTCGAATCGTTCGTTCGCTGGCCCAGCGTCCTCGCTGACATACTGCCGAGTAAGATTGGGATTCGAAGAAAACTTGGGTTGCACCCCCTCGGCGCAAGCTGTATGGCTAACTTGTAAGGCGCATCTGCCAACCCTGTTGCCTCCAGCCCTCGTGTGAACCACTGTCGGAAACTCGAAGGAGACATGCCAACCGGCAACGCTTCTGGAGAATGCACTGTTTTCCATGCTTGCAGCATCAACGAGACTTGGTGATGGCGAAACGAAGCACTATCAGCCGATGCATTCCGAACTCCCATCTTAGTCGGACCCAAATTAATGACAACTAGGTCTTTCGAACAAATTATATCTTGATTCTTGATCTGAAACAGCTCTCCCGATCGCAGGAGTCCATAAAAGCCCAGCACGAGTGACAGCGCTAGCTCAGGACATCGAGCATGCGTCCAGCCTGCCAGCACTGAAAGAGCTGTAGGAGTTAACAGCGGTGCTCTGGCTGGAATTTCATGCTTCTGCCATGCCTTAATCAACCGCCAGCTTCGCAGAAGTTTACGCTTCAGTTGGGGCTCATTGTGCTGTAATGAAGACAATGTGTCCTGAGCTGGGTATCGGGAATCGCCTTCTTCCCATAATTCTTCAATGTATTTGCTGGCCACACGGTCTACTTCGTCACACTGCGAGGGCAAAGGAAGCTTGTTCCATTTGAGATACTCCAGAAACAATTTCATGGCGTGATCATACCGGGTTTTGGTAGCCGGCTGAATCACCAAATCTTTTGGCTTACCTAGTTTTTGTCTACGCGTTTTTCTTGCATCCCGGCTGCGTCCCTCAACTACTTCAGCCTTGCCCATTTGCGCTTCTGGCCCCTCCGTGAGGGGGCATCGGCAGGATTTTGGGATGTGTTTACGTAGCCTAGGATACAAGAGTTTGCAGACAACAGAAGGTAAGCTGAGATCTTCTTCAGAATGGGCCTTAGACGACGGCTGGAGCTCCGTCCTTTGTTGACGACATGCAATGAAACTAAACTGTCAACCAGGTGCAAGAATCGACGGTTGGTTTGCTTGGCTTTTAGTGCACGCCATTTGATGGCCGTGAGCACGGCTCGCAATTCGAGGCGATTAATGTGTTCTTTGTCGTCAAATTGGAATCTCTTCCAGCTCCAGCCACAGGCAACATTCCACTTCCAAAGTCTTGCAGGCACCGAGGTCCGCAGTCTGTCATTCGATTGCGCTGGCTCGCTGGGGGATTGAAGTAAAACATCGGTCCCTCGCGTACTCATGAGGGAGCTTAGTTTCCGGATCAAGGTGGCTCTGTTCTCACCAGCAAGCGCTTGCCGACCTCCCTCCCAAGGAGGTCTGTTGAGAAATGCTCCTAGGGATTGACTAGATCCTGGCTGACACCGCTCTTGAATATCTTTGAAAGTCAGAACTTCACAGAGCCCGCGAGGCTTCAGAAGTTGGGACAATAGAAATGCCACGACTGGAACTGAACCTGCATGGCCTAGCAAGCTCAACCGACAATCTTCATGTTCTAGGGACTCGGATTTCCGTAGAGAGTTCCCCCAGCACTCTTGTGTGTAATCGAGAGGGAAACCCAGCATGACTTCACGTTCGTTAACGTTCGGGAGTCTCCAGCCGTGTCTTGAGTGCAGTAGACTCAGTAGACCATGTTGAAACTTGTAATGATGTGGGGGAAACCTGCGTCTATCAGAAACCCAATACTCCAAATCACGATCCGAACAAGACTCGATCACCTGCGGATTGTTGTCAGGACTGGCCTTGGGCTGCGCCGTCACGAAGCATGGAAGTTTGTGACCTGTGCCACCAGCCAGGGACCAGCCCGGGATCAAGTAAGGTTCGGGAGGGCACTCAAGGAGGAAATCAATCCTCCCGAAATCATGCGAGGTTGTCGTGAGCGGTCTGGTGATTTCAACGCGCTCCTCTTCATGAGCTTGCCAATTGAACCAGAACAATCGCGCGCGTTTGCATGGAGTAATCCCTGAAGCATCGAGCTCGTAAGGCAGAAAACCTACGCATCGAGTCATTGATTGGCGATCCGTCAGCGCAGTTGAAGCCACGCTTTGCACAAAGATGAACAGTTCAGCCCAAACAAAATGCTTCATGAGGAGTTCACGGATGCGGGGAATTTCACAACACAGTGACTGGAAGGAGTCGGTTTCCAGTTGGTTGACACTGACTGCAGAAAGCGGACTATGGGCACCGCCGGCTAGCAAAACAAGAGAAGCTCTTGAAAATTTGCAAGTCCAGCTTTTGACGACCTCATCTGTCACCAATGTCCCTGAAGTGAAAAACTCTGTAGAACCAAAAGCGCACTCCACCACACGCCTTGCAGAATTATCGGGCTCAATAGCTACATATCCTGCCACCTTGGCACCGATGAGATCGAGAGCCGCACGAAAAGCGCCGATGCCATCAAAAAGGGAAACGACGAAAACTTGATTATCGTCTGAGATTGAATCGCTCAGCCCGCGGATATTTTTTGACATGGCTTCAACCCCAAAGTGAGTTAGCCCTGAACTGTAAGAGAGCCCTCCACCGCTCTCAGAAGCGTCACTGGCAGTAACAACTGGTTCAAACTCGCATCTAAGGTCATAGGCCAAAGGTGACAAAGCAATGCTGCTAAAGATCTCCATCTTGACACGCGGGGGGATGACTTTCCAGACTCGCAATTTTCCTTCCAAGGAAGAGATGAAGCACCAGACTTCGTTCAAACAACTCATAAGGCAACGCCGGTAACTGAAAAGATACACCAGACCCCCTGCAACCATCTGAATGCGCTTGAGGTCACAGCTCTTGCTCTGCAGCAGGTACCATGCACCCCTCAAATATCTGGCGATCTTGTCCGCTTTGGGCGCAATGATTCCATCAATCCCGTCTACTAGACCACCCTGCATCTCGGCTCGAAGAGCAGATCTTACGGATGTCTTTTCGTTGATTGGAACCTTTAGCTCTTCGTAAACTTCCCTGAGCCCTGCGCTCAAAGGACTGAGGCTGCCGGCAAGGAGATTCGCTGCCTCCCGATTGGTCCTGTAGAGCGAGTTAAAGTTGTCAAGGTAAACCCTGTATGACAGAGACGCCGCGGATAAAGCTTGATCCTCACGAATCTCTTGGTCCCTGCTAAGACCAAAACGACCAACAGCTTGATTGACTATGTTTCGATGCAAGCATTGGGCAACAGCGACTGAATTTATGAAGCCCATCGGCAGGACCCTGCTGGTGAGAACGTACGGTTCTGTAACACCGTTCGGCTTGAGGAAATCAGGTACTTCCCTCCCGAATGCCAGGAGGGGTTTCCAGGATTTGGGCAAACCGACGATATAGAACATAGACTTGATGTCCTCTGACGAAATGATGACATTCTCGTAGGGGAATAGCTCCAAAGCAAAAAGCTGGCTCAACATCGGGAGGGTGTGTAGATCACCTGCTATGGCCTCAAAGAGCTGATTGATGGGGCGTAAGTCCAGAATGAGGCGCAGCACTGGAACACCGTTCACTTCTTCCATCTTTGGAACCCCAAATAACCCACCCAAAACGGGTTTCCCATCGACATGGAGAACCTCACGTAGGGGAATGACATCACAGCAGATTCGACGGCTAATCAACCCTGATGCCACCTCAGGCCAATCGTCACTTGAAACCATCACTCGGGGGCATCTAGTCCACACGCGCGATCTTTCCGGCTTCAAGTATTTGAAAGGATCAGCAATAAAATCCCGAATACCCCCTGAACATATCTCAGTGCAATCCAGGATTCCTGCGAGCTCACGCTGCGGCAAACTGTGCTCTACGTTTGCCCAAGAGAATGAAAAAGCGCGATGAACCTCCTCCCCATAACCATTCACGCTCTTGGGTCTCCAGTAAGACTCAATCGCCACTGTGTCAAACTCATGGGCCTCTAGCTGACTCAAAACCCGAAGGGAACGCTCCAATACCTGCAACAACGAATTTTGCATGGCACTCCCCGGTTTCTGCGAGACAACAGCATCCCCAGTGGCTAACCAGTTCAAGGCTCTAACCGCTGCCTCCACCCAATGACGCTCAGCAAGAGGCGACCCTCTCGGAGGCATCGGCAGAGGGAAGACCTCTGCCGTGGAAGGAGTTTTGCTTGAGCGGCAATTGTTGACATCAGAAGAATCCTGAACACGCAAGTGGAGCCAGCGGCAAAGCAAGGGGGCTAACCGCCCCAGACGCCCCGTGAGATCAGACGGTAGCTGACCCCCACTACCCTCCCGTTCTCGAGGAGGGCTTGAATCTGAGATTGAAATAACACTCCCTACTCATTCAACTGAACAACTTCGCTCGCTGCTGCGGGATTCCCCTTCGGAGGGCGCCCCTTCCCGGGAGCCTTTCCCTTCGGGTCTTTTCCTTTGCCTGATTTCCCGCCTTTGGGCGCAAGGTCCTCCCAAGCTCGATGCCAAACAGCCTCCCACTTGCCTTTCCCTTTCGGGTTCCAGGAGGACCGAACCTTCTCCTCCCGCTTCTGCTCTTGAGCTGCTGTGCGACTTTCTTCGGTCGAAGCTATAGTTGACACCTCGGCGGGAATGAGCTCGAAACGGTTTGCCAACTGCGCGGGGACTCCCAGGCTTATCTGCTCTACAGACTTGAGACGTTGCACTGCCACGTCGAGGGACTTCAATACGTTGCCGTCGAGCATAGCATCGAGGCAAGTCGCGAGGGTCAAATACTCCCTCTTCATAGGGGTGGAAGCTCCCGCATGTGCGATCACTTGCTGGTAATATTTCACGAAAACTGCTTTGGGTGTTTGGGGTTCTTCTGACTCCCCCATCCCCGTCAACAGTCTCTTCCTTGCTTCTTTGATGGCATACCGAGTGAGCAGCCCCGGGCATTTCCGAGCGATATGCCTCGCCTGAGCCTCCTCGGGGAAAAGGTCCTCCTGATCGGATTCTTCGAGACTCAAAGTTCCCTCGGAACTCCCAGAGCTGCTGCTCTTCTCTCGCTTTCTCTTCAACCCGATGCGAGGTCGCTTGAATGCTGGATCCAGAGATCGTGCTTTCCCCCGAGTTTTCTTCGGTCTGTCTGGCTCTCCCTCTCGCTCGTCTTCTCGAGAGAGAAGGCTGCCTTCGCTCGAACTCCTGCTGGATGTGTGTACCCCAAGTCCCGGGCTATTGCTTCCAAACCCGCGAGGCCTTTCCCTTGACGCATCAGTTCGACAAGGTTGGATTTCCACTCTAACGTTGGGTCTACCTCTCTCACGTCTTGAGCACAAAACAACCCCTCTAGGAGCGGATCCAGTGCCTTCAGGAGCGGCTTCCGGTTCACGTAGAACTCTTCTGGCGTCTTCTTTCTCCAATCCTTCAGCGCGGCGTCTGGGGATCCCGTCAGGCTCAATTGTATCCATTCCCCTTCCTGGTCGTCGATAAGACTCTTGACCTCTCCAACGCACTCGGCGGAATGTCCTTGATAAGTCCCTCTTAGGTGGAGCTGCTGCCCCACCAGAATTGCGAAATCTTTGATGGGTTTCCATTCTGAGGAGGGGGTTCCTCCCGGCAGTTTAGGCGTGCCGCCTCGGCGACGTCTCACACCTACCCTCGCTTTGGGCTTTGCTCCCGCCTTGGCGGTTGCCTTGGCTTTGGCTGCGGGACGGCTTGTCCTCGCCCGAGCTGCAGCTGGTCGCTGTCGCGGAGGATGCGGTTGGTTCAACCCGCGCCTCTGCTCTCTGAAATCTTGCCCTCTCTGACGATGTTTTCGTCCTTTGTTTTTCTTATGGCAGCGCCCCACGAAAAAACCCTGATCAGCTGCGCGATCTCCGACAGAATGACTGTCTGCTGCAACTGAAAGATTTGGTGAACGGGCCTTGCGCTTGCTTGAGGCTGTATTTATGGCCTGGGTGAGTGGAACAGGCTGATCTCTAGGCGGCTGCCTTTTCAATTCTTTTTTTCTCTTCTTCTCCCGTCGCTCAGCGTCTCGACTCCTTCTTCTCTCCTTGCTCCCAGAATCTTTCTTAGGAGAACTCTCTCTCCCGAAACTTGATTCGAATACTGTTTGCTCTCAATAATGCGTTCCCGGTGTTCAAAGGCCGCTGGAGGCTCACCCAGAGGAATAGATAACCAAGTGTTCACCTCCCCAATTGCCCTTTCCAAGATGCTGGCAACCAAATCGTAATTTCCAGAGCAGATTCGGGGATCAATGGGTAACAGTTGCACTGCACGACTAACTCGGCACAGACTGCAAATCGGAGATCCACCTGTACTGCACCAACGCTCACAGTCAGAACAAACCACCAAGGCTCCAGCCATGAAAAGATCAGCTCTAACAGTCAAAGGCTACGAGCCGAAACATTGCCGGCCGCTCGATTCCTAACTCACGAAACCGTTGCATCAACCACAGGAGTGTATCTGCCGGGAATGGTGTACATCGGACACAGGACATTTGTTTGCGCCCGTTCGACAAATTCTTCCGTTCTCTCCATTGGCTGATCTCAATCTGAATGCCACTACCTTTTTGTCTGACAAGCAATGGAAGCGAATCGCTGAGAAGGAATTGCAAACATGGTGCACCAGGTGGCGACTACCTGATCGTGTGTTTTCAGGACTTATGCAGCGGGTGCAACGTCAGCTTGTTTTACACCATCAAGCTTCGAGGGTGGACAGCGTTGATTTTCATCGACAGATTCAACAGGATCTGCGACTTATGCAAGGACTGGTTTTCACTCCTGCTGAAGCCTCCAAAACAGGAAGATTCATGAGAACATCTCCTGAGCCAGTTATATTAGTGCGCTTGGCACCTCGGCATCTTCCTTCAGCCTACAGGAAAACAGTGCTGCTGACCCCATGTCTTTGCACATATCCGGCATTACTCTGCATGCACCACTATGAGCTGTTAATCTTGCATGGGAAACAGGTACAGGACTGTGTCGTTTTGCATGTTCGTGTGAACGCCTTCCTTCGGCAACTGCTTCAGTGTCGTGTCATGCTCAAGCCATGTTGTTGCATGTTGCATACGGTCTCCGATTCAATCAGTTGACATGAGTGACAGCATTGATCAAGGACTCCATGCCACATGTTCTTGACAGGAACCAAATCTGATTTCGGAAGTTGGTCTCTCTTTCTCCCTGCAGACAGCGGGTGTGTGTGTGTGTGTGTGTGTGTCTGTCTGTCTGTGTGTGTGTGCACCCTAAGGGAAATGGCCAGGGCATGTCGATTGCTTGAGTTGTCAGAAGCAGGGGTTGCATCTCTCTCTTTTCTCCTTTGCATAGGTTTGTCAAGGCGGGACATAGCAGCTAACATGATGTCGGACTCAGAGAATGCTTTTCTATCTGGTTCGCATGCCAAACCATTTTCGCTCGACAGTCGTCCCCGCACTCCAGAGGATTTTGAGTGAGGCACCAGTCGAACAGCTGAAATCAATTCAGTGTCCATCGGCGCCAGCTACGAACCGTTTTCATCGACCAGTTCAGACGACGAACATGGAGCTGATTCCGATAAGTCGTCCAGGACGTCAAATGACGAACCAGGTTTGCCATCTTCGTTAACAAAGGTCCCGGTGGAAACATCACCGGAAAGGAAGGACAAACTTGTGCCACCAGCGAAGAAGCGTCGCTTTCCGAGGTTGGGTGAGAACAAAGATGGGTCGAGAAAGATACCTGTCAAGTTCATCCCTTGTCCAAAGAGGCAGTTTCTTCGGCACATGGACGCAACCAAGGTCCTTGACGATGACTTTTACATTCCTAACAGAGTACAGCTCATGTTAAACTTTTTGCGTAAGCATGGTGACCCTTGTGAAAGAGAAGCAAAGTCCCCAAAAGCGTTTTTCGAGTACACTCCAGCTCGTACAGCATGTACTAAAGCAACCCAGCACAGGCTCTGGCTGAGCAGAGCGTATACAGGACAGAATCTTTTCGGAAGAGCGCATCACTATAAGTTGCTGATCTTGGGCTGGAAGCAGGTACAGGGCCGCGTTGAACTACATGTTGGTGTGAACGCCTCCCTCCTGCATCTGCTTCAGTGTCGTGGCATGCTCAAGCAATGTTGCTGCATGTTGCATATGTTCTTCAACTCAATCAGTCAACATGAGTGACAGCACTGATCAAGGACTTCATGCAACATGTTCTTGACAGGAATCAGATCTAGTTTCGGAATTTTCAGAAGCAGGAGATCGGAAGCTGAAGCATCAGCTAATCGTCGGCACAAACCACTTCAAGCTTGTTTCAGACAGTAGGGGGACCTACCTGATCACGCCTTTAGACGTGTATGCTCCCGAAAGCTTTCCATGGTTAACGGTTAAGGGGCTATGCAGGACGTGCTATGAGCGAAAGGTGTAAGTAAATTCCGAATCCCAAGCAGCACGAAGATTCAGCAGCGGCCAGGGTGTTGACGGAGCCGCAGTGTGCTACGTTCATTTCTCGTGACCTGTGTGTAGGTGTGCTTGCCTTTCGACCATTACGCATAAGTTTCAGACATACTTTTCACGGTGAAACTCAATCTCACAGACTCCCCGAACAGGTTCAAGGTTTCGCCATCACGACAATCAACACTGTGCCTCAGAGCATCATAAGTCGGCAACCAGTCTTGACCCGCATTGCCATTCGCATTCACTTGCTCTTACTAAACACTCCTAAACCCTAGGCATCCCTATCACCTGAGCTGGATGCCCAACGAAGACTACCATCCTGAGCCCTCTTCGTGCATACCTGCCATTGCTATCTTCTCTGAAATGGCCACCAGGCAAAGCCGAGAAACCTGGCAAGCCGAGGGTTGAGTTGTCAATGTCAGGCTTTTTCAGGATGGTTTTTCAGGATACCAAGGTAGGCCCGTCCTCGTCCCCTTCAAGATCATCCTCTTTCCCCTCAAGATCTTCTCCAGAAATGGATTACTCGTCGACTATACGTTGACCCTAAAAGATCTGTGTGCATGTGCGTGCATGCGTGCATGCGTGCATGCGTGCGTGCGTGCGTGCGTGCGTGCGTGCGTGCGTGCGTGCGTGCGTGCGTGCGTGCGTGCGTGCGTGCGTGCGTGCGTGCGTGCGTGCGTGTGTGCGCGTGCGTGCGTGCGTGTGCGTGTGCGTACAGGACCGAAATAAGACAGGCGGCTGCCGGCACGTTCCCACATCACCAGGTGTCTACAGAGTGCTGCATGCACATTGGATTCAGCATGGCCTGCAAGATTTTTGTGCAACTCGCTTCTCGCCTCGGCCGTCAAAGAAATCAGTGAGATGGGTGGCCGACGTGGCTGGGTCATCGGCCTGCGACCTGTACCTGCTCCGGACCTGCGCAGGATCTGGGACGCGTGTGGCCAAAACGGCCTGAGTCTATGCCCCGGCCTGGTCGTGCTCCAACGATGGTTCGCAGCGATGCATTGAGCCGAATGGGGACCAGACCTGCAGGCTCGAGGATCGTGCCTTACGACATTTTCTTCGCTTCCCCGCCAGCTTTTTCTCTCGCTGCCTCCGGAACCAACCTCCGGCCGTGGGGACAACGGAGGAAAGGTAGCCCAGAACTCCTTCAACAGAGCGCATGCGAGATTGCACCTTACTCCACTCGGAGCGCGCGCGCGCGCACACACACACACACACAGAGACACACAGAGAGCACCCCCAGTGGACCTCCGAGCCAATTCGCGCCCGCCACTGCATATCTGCCTCGCAGCTAAAACCGAAGCAGAACTTGACATGTCTGCTCGGATTGGCGTCCTGCGAGGGGCTGACCATCGATGTGCTCGGCATGGTTTCGTCAAATCAGTCTTTTGGCTTGCTTCCGTTGCGAACAAATGCGTTTTCAAGATCGCACTTTGCTGGCTTGACTAGATACCCTGTTCTGTCACTAGTTCATTTGCAGTCTCGAGCAAGCATCGGCATCGGACATCGAATGGCAAACTCTCATCATCTCTCATCGCACAGACCCTCACACGCACGAAAAGGGCTCCTTAGCCTGCATTCAACGTCCTTTGCCCGTGACCCTCTCTGAGGGAATCAGCCCTCTGCTCGTAAAGTCTTGCACTGCACGCACACAGACAACACAGCACACTGACCATCGAGAGCTGGGTGCCAAATCGATGAATTCAGCGCTGTTGAAAAGTCAAGCGCAGTTTTGCCTACGCAAAAACCTAGCGGCCAGAGACCAGGCATGGAGCAGTCTCTGCTGCTCTCGCTTGTCTGCCACACAGAATCCTTGGTCTTCTGTTTTGCCAAGCTGATTGGAAGAAGCACTGCCCTCCTTGAACGCTGCATTTTGCTGCAGCTTGTATCTAACTGCAATTCGCTCCTGTACAGTAGAACTTTTCCTGGACACTGGACAGCAACCTCTGACAATCGCCCAAAAGTGTTGGAGACAGCCTGTATGCTCAATGTCACCAGCGGCTTGCCAAACTTCCGGAGAATCAATTGTCGCCCTGCGTACCTCCCGTGACACAGTTCGGGATTGATGGTCACCAAGACACTGCACAAGGATGCAAATATCCAGAATGAGATTTGATCGTGGCAAACGGCATCTCCACCGCCTCCATGCTTGCAACAATCTGACCCTGAATTTGCTGCCATTCTGTAGGCGAGCAAAGACGTGCAACTTAAACGCTGCAGGTCGTCCCAGCGAGTGGAAAGTCAAGCATCGCACCCTACCCTCTTGAGCTTCTGCTTGCTGGGACGATCCAGGCAGAAATGCTCCTGTATGCTGCCGTGGAGGCAGTATGTCAATCAAATCTTTGGCCTGTGCTCGGCAGGTATTTGGATGCCGGAGCGGCCGTGCCTAACAGCATCCGAGAGATTAGGTCCATTAAAGGGACCATGGGTACATAAAGACAGCATCCCTCGAACTCGAATTCCATGCCGCTTCAGCTCATCGATGCCACTCCAAGGTTCGATTGACTTTGGTTGAAGCGAACTACTTCTCGGAAGGTAACGAAGCCTATCGAATCAAAAAACACCGCAAGGAAGTGCCAGCTCACACAGAGTGCCCCACCGTATTGTCACACAGTGCAAATCGTAAAGCAGTTTGCTTTAAACTGATAACGCACAACTCGTCCGATGGTCCGGCACCTTGAAATACCAAGCGCTGTTTACAGCGCCTGAGGGCACCGCTACCCAACCCGAGGAGCCACACATCCAAGTATGGCATGCAGTTCTTGCCGCATCAGCGACAACCTCTGTGTAGTGCGACCCACTGATGCGAGCATGACTCTGAAGCTGCAAAATCAATCGAACAAACCTGTTGTCGGAAACCTGTGTAAGGAGCCCACCGCCACGCTCAAGGGATAACCGCCTCCAAACAAATTGCACTTCTGATGCCTACCAGAAGCAGACAGAGAACGACAGAGCAGCACAGCACGAGTGTGCTGATTTGTTTTGCCCACCTCAGGGAATCGAGTTGCTCCACATGAGGCCATGCCCCAGGCCCTGCGAAGGTCTCCTTTGGAGCGGCGGCACTGCCGCTCCTCTGCCAGCATGCCTTAGCCGATGCTCTTCCAGTTCGGAAACCGCAAGCTCAGCTTCTGCCACCCCGGGCTCGGAGTTCTCATGTCCACCTTCAAACCTGTCTCCTTTCTGCTTGGCGCATAAAGTTTCAAGGCCATTCTAAGTGAGCTTAAGTCTTCAACTTGCTTTTTTATCGGCCCGACGACAGTCCCCAAAAGGTGCTTTCCATAATAGCCCAAGGCTGCAGGCAGCTCTTGTGCCAGGGGACCATCGGGCAGCTCCTCTGGTGCATACAACGCCCCAGTCAATGCCTGGCAGCCATGGGCCCACGCGCAAAATTTGGAACGACCAAGATTGCACAGCAGACGGAAGCCGGTGCCTGATTCCATGCTGCATGCAGCTTCTCGTGTGAGATCTTTGCAGACGCACTTGCGCTCACATGTTCCTCGACCCACAGACGGTGCTTCATGATGTATTGTGAAAATGTGAAAGGGTGCGACAAGGTGCAGCCAGGGCACAGGGTTTAAGCAGAGAAGGCTGCCAAGGAGGCCTTGTCCACGCCGCTACATAGTTGAACCCATCGGCGAAAGGCTAGTTGACAACTCAGCTCTTATGCTTGTGATTGCTTGTCCTGGAATAGCGGACTTCAAAGCCGGGACACAAGCCAGCAAGGCAGCTCTGCAGCGACCCCGCATGCGCGCCATGGCTAGGACTTCCATAAGCACTGAAGCAGAAAGAGCCCAATCCCAAGAGCCCACGGCAAGAAAAAAGTGTTGTGATGCCCCCAATCAAGCCGCTTATGCGGGAGTTCGGGCCTCAGCGGCCAGCTCTGGCCTAAGAGACACGAGGACGGCTTTCGAGCACATCCGCTGCCCCCCGCCACGGCCCAGGCGCGCCGAAAGCTTTGAATCTCCTGCAAGCCCAGCCCCCATCCCAAAGCCCTCCGTGCACTGCAGATCGCACCGCCCGGCTGGGGCCTGCTTGAAGCATTGTCGCAGCTGCGGTTCACTCAGATCTGGCTCCTCTGCAGGAGTGGAGTTGAGGAGTTGAGGAGAGACAGCAAAGCCCGCGCGCTCTCTCTGTTGTCCTGGTCAAACTCCAGAGTTATGTAGCCACGAGCCACGACCTTAGCTGATGAACTGAGCGTGAAGCCGGGGCAAGCACGCTTCCATCTTTCTGACGGCGACGTGCCTCTTTTCCGGGGTCGCGAATTTCTGCAAAGAGAGGGCGAAGAAGCACCTCACTTATGTCGAGGAGCAGGCCCAACAAATCTGCACGGCTCAGAACTTCGCCTCTTCAACAGTTGCTCGCTCTTGAGGATTAAAGCGTAGCAGACTGTCGATGGTTTCAACCTCGGAGGCATTGAGAAGTTGACCACACTTCACGGAAATAGTGCCGGCTTGACGTTCCGGCAAGGGAAGGAGCGGCACTTGGTAGGCGAGGCTGGACTCCACATCCGAGCCCTCAGCTCAGCTCTGCTCAGCTCTGCTACGCTCCGCAGTTCCGCTCCGCTTAGCGTGAAGAAAGACTCTGCCAAGCTCATCCAAGCTCCGCCCCACGCCCTTTCTCGCCATCCACTGCTGCCAAAGCAAAGACTTCTTGGAATCGGACGCGGCTGGAAGCAGCAAACGTACTTGCGGGCGTCCTGCAGCCGAATCCGAAGCACTTTTGCATCAGCAATGCGACGGTGTCCTCTCGGAGAAGCTTTACATCGCGCTCCGAGGGAGTGCCGATGACCTTTCGGACGACATGGCAAATGCGAGGCAGAAAAACACATGCCTACAGGTGGCAAGTGGGCCCTGCTTGCATCGGGCGATTCCCAGGCTCGTGCAAGCAGATGGTAAGGTAGAGAGACCTAATAAACCTCGGCCTAGACAAGTATTTGATACAGTTTGATGCCCATCACACTGCACAATATACAGTTTGCACAAAGAAAGAATGGCAATGTTGTAGCTGGCGAAGCCTCAAAAATCATGTTGAGCTGCTCCTTGCATCCACTGGAGTGAAACGCCACATCCTGTTGGGAACTGCAACATGAAGCGATCCTGATTGGCTGCAGTGAACGTGCTGGATTCTGAGACTTGGGCATGTCTGTGTTGACAGTCTGGTGATAAGGGATAGCAAGTCGATCCCGGAAACAGTGGACCGCGGTCCTCCAGCGGTTGCAGCATCCAGTCACCCTTCGCCTACAGTATCGCCATCGCCTATCGCCTATGAGATCCTATCAGCTATCGCACCGGTCTTCGTTTCCGGGAAGACAGCGCTGGCGGGCGGCCTCTGCAGGCTTTGGCTCCATCATCTCCGCGAGCTCAAAGGCGATGCATCCCACGGACCACAGATCGATGGCCTCGCCACGCCACGCGCGGCGAGGCAGAGCGTCTCTGCTGAAGGACTCTGCTTCTGCGAAAGGCCGGACCTCGGTGTAATCGTCGAGGAGGATCAGTTCAGGCCTCGACACGAGTCCGATGGGATCCGTGCAACGATGAGATACTACGATGCTACGAGTCATGGACGCTCGATAATATCGAGTGACGACATGCTGCGTCATGACTCGGACGGCCTGGCTTCAAACAACCGGATGGATGGCCCGGTCGCACAAGAAAGATGCATCTCCTTGTCGCTGTGCTCATCCTGATCCTCATCCAGCCTCAAAGTGCTTGCGCGCTCGGCTGACTCCGCGCTGCGCTCCCCCCGATGATCCGCGCACTCTTCTCCAACGGCCCGCGCCAGCCCTGGCGACGGGCGACTCAATGGCTTTCCCGCATTTTCATAAGCCAGGCAGGCGTGCCGAAGTCACAAATCTTCACGTTGCAGTCCTGAGGACAGTGTGGGTCGTGCTTCCAGCAACTTTGGCAGAATTAGCCGGTCAGTCCTGGTTTACAAGCACGTTGGATGGCTTCAGGTCGCGATGATAGATACCAGCAGAGTGAAGATATTTGAGTCCCACCTGGGCCCAGCACGAGAGGTCGCAACCGTTCTCTCTTTGTGTCGCTGTCACCTCCGTCTCGGATGTGTCATCAAGCGAATGGACAACCGGAAGTTGTCAAAGCCCGAAGAGCCCGTGGTGCAGGTCCTTTAAAATGCCTTGGAGCATGCTACTCACGGCCTGCTTTACATTCTTAATCTCATCTCCTTACCCTACCCGAATCATGCAGACGATGTTTTAGGAATGGCGGCATGGAGTTTTACACATGTGCCAATGCAGACCGTATTTGTGAACGACGAACAAATGTCACGACATGTAGTACCTGGATCCTCCTTGGTACTTTGCTGCAGGTCGTTTCAGCATTACTGGGTTGCGAGGTACGGGTCAAGCGGCGCTTGTCAGAGCGGTGAGTCTGGATCTGGCATTCAGCATCTTGCAGCTGATATGGAGAAATCAAGAGGCCAGATTCACGTCCGAATTCCTTGAAATCGGAACGGACACCCGAATTCAATCAGCCAGTTCCGAAGTCCTACATCTCCCGTTCCATACAAGCTGCCAGCAGATGGTACAGCACGAACTTCACCTGGCAACAAAGCCCATTGCAGCTTCTGTACAGCTTTACATTGCACAAGCTCGAGAAGCTTGAGCAGCAAGGTAAGGTGGTGGCTGCATTAGCATAGTTATGTGTTCTCTGCGTCGCAGTCCTCCACTAGCATCACTAGCATGCTGTCCGTGCTGCGGCCATGTTCTCGCAACTGCAGTGCAAAAAAGCCAGAGTGAAAAGTGGAACACTCTGCAAGGCACCACGCCGGCAACATCATTGCAATGCAAGGAAAATATGTAAAAACCCTCTTCGCTCAACGTGAGGCCACATACGGCCCTTGTTGAGATGCATCAGAAACACTGTAAGAACCTGCCCAACAAATCATGGCAATACGTCTGACATCCTGGTGCCCGGCGAGACAAGAAAAAGATAAAGCTGTGCTGCTGTGAAAATTGCCACCACCAGCACGATCTTGAATCTTGACCAGTACTGTTGCTCGCAATCCTCCTACTCACACTTGCTCTCCTACCCGTTCTTCTTCTCCAGCTGCTACTGCTACTACAGCTACTGCTGGAAATGACTTGCAAATGATAATACTACTAGTACTGGTACTTCTGGTATTAAAATAGCTCTTCCTCCTAGCGCTATAGCACTATCTAGCACTAGCACTGGAACTCGCACACCAGCACTGGCAATAGCACGAGCCCCAGCACTAGCACCACCACTAGCGCTACCACTAGCACTAGCGCTGCGACTACGACTACGGCTGCGACGACGACGACGACGACTGCTGCTGCTGCTGCTGCCACTACCACGACTACTATGACCTCTACTACTACCACCACTACTACTACTACTACTACCACCACCACCACCACCACCACCACCACC